>APFE030713052.1:0-61724 GCA_000404065.3 Pinus taeda
TCAAACTGGATCCATGGACATCAAATAATCAACAAGTACATATGAATCAACCAAACTCCTTATACAATCAACCAATGAATCACCCAATTCTCAGAATGTTGTAAACAGAAAGGCAATACCAATAAACAAAAGGCAATATCAATTGGCTAAGGAAGGTGTTGCTATTTGTGTCCTCATAATGTGCTATCATTTCCTCTATAACAATTGACAAAGTGACAAGTGGTTTATGATAAAGAATCCATTGATACAACATAAAACTGACTAGGTTCTAAATATAAAGTTGCAATGTGTACCTTTTGTGTATGTTGCACATTTTGAAGATCAAAATATTGCTCCATTTGTAGTATCCATGTTACCAAATCCTTGCCATCAAACTTTCTCATATCGATATTTGGAATATGGTGGGTTTTCAATCCAATGTTAGAGTGTATGAAATCATGATTAACATTTTTTTTGTTCTTATCATGAGTTTCATCTAATACCTTTTCTCCATTAGGAAGAATTTCTTGTAGAAACTTTTTCAAACCTTCATTCAAAACTTACATGTCTACTTTTAAGCCATTCTTCAAATATTCCATGTCTAATTTTAAACTAGTCTTCAAACAATCCATCCTAGCTTTGATTTCATTTTTGGTTACTCTTTGTGAGAGTGAAATTTGTTCCACTTGGTCATGTAAATTTGATATATCATGTTGCACTTTTTCTTCTTCTTCATGATTCATAGTAGAGATTTCAGGTTGTTTACTAGGTGTTCCCATTTTATTTCTTCAAGGAATTTTAAAATCAAATGATGATATCTACACTTCACTGTGCCCTTCGAATCACTTCAAATTTTATTTTTCAAACAAAAGTTATGCAATTTTATAAAAAACTACACACCTTTTTCTTGCTTTTAGGATCTCGATCTTGAAATGATTGTAACTCTCTAATTTCGTATATCCAAGTTCTGAAATTTCTTCCCATGGTAGCTCTAAAAGTCCTCTTTCTAACCCCACAAGTCTCATAAATATTGGATGGTTCAACAAAGTGTTATGCCAAATCTCCCACAATGTCCTAGTTATGGACTAGTTCAGTAGAGTGAATTTGTACGGGATTCCACTTGTCCCGATTTCAACCTTCAACAATGAAATTGCTAAAAAAAACACTAAATTCTATGTAATTTCAAACACTTTTTACATAATTAAAAATCCATTGCCCGAAATGAAAGTGATGAAGATTTTCCCTAAGTCACCTGTTTCAGACAGAATTCTAGAGCCCACAAAAAACCTAACTTCCTCAGAGCATATGTTTGAAAATATAATGAACCAAGATCTAAATTTTTTACATGAAGTTCTCTACAATTTCATCTCCATGTGTTAAAAAATTTCATCTGCTGAGGCTTTGTAGATAAAATGTTATAGAAAAAATTCCAAGATGACCTATTTGAAGAAGCAAAACCCTAGAATCCAAAGCTCTGATACCGAATATTATGCAAACAAATCACAAATAGATAGATAAATGACCTAAAACTTATACTCTTGTACTCTTCAAGGGTAAAAACTCCTTTACATTACATAAATGAATAATTCTTGGATGATTCAAATGAAAAAACCTCCTTTCTATATATAGGAGTCTAAAGGGTCACAATATAATGAGAGTTGACAGAACAATAATAATGTCAGGGCACAACAATAACAATAAGGGGATTCTATGGGTCACAATAATAACAATATGGGGACTACATGGGCACAATAATAACAATAAGGAAGATACACTGACAATAACAATTAGGGAATACACTAGTATTATAGGGACCTAACAACTGTCATTGAGTTTTACAATTGGAGGAGACTTAGAGGATGGCTTGACTTGGTATCTTTGTGGAATTTTGGTCTTGGTCCTGTCCTTTTTATTGGACATGTCTCAAGTTGATTTGATTCTATAAGAGAAGGATTGTTGGGTTTTCCCCTTGTGGGTTTTTCCCTAGCCTCTGGCCTAATTTCTAGTGTCCTTTGTCTCATTGTGATCTTTATGTTTCCAACATTTGTATGATTTGTTAATGAACAAGACATAAGAAGTAATAAGAAGAAAGCTGATATTCTCAAGTAATTATCAAGAAGAGGAATCAAGTGATAAACTACACTAAACTTGGTTTCTCAACATGGTATTAGAGCTAAGGTGAAGGAAGGAAGCTTGAAGATAAAAAATTGTTGGAAATCTTGATTGAAGACATATTTGTAGAAGTTATGTATTTCTTCCAATGGCCAAGTACATAAAATACTATCTCAAGGCTCTCTGGATTCTCCTTGAATCCATCAAAGAATATATCACCAATTTTGTTTAAAAAGTATCCAAGGAAGTCAAGGATGGAAATCTCTACTATTCTCTTGCAGGTTCAATTGAAGATGAAAACACATAGGTAATCAATATGTTGGTGTCAAAATTTAACAAAATTTTAAAATTTTTTGGCTTGAAGGTGAAAAGTTCAAACACCTTCTTCAAATTCAGCTCAAATGGAAAAAGAGTGTTATATTTAGCTAACCAGGCATCGTTGTCAACAAGTGTCAAGAATTTTTTTCCATCATCAATGGGTATTGGTGAAACACATTGAACCAAAACCCATGGAGACTATATGTTAGAGAAAGTGCTCTGCGGTTAGATCCAACAGTAGGAGCACCCACTCATCTAAATCCTAGGAGAGCTCCATGCCATAAATTTGTGCCAATGAAAATAGCATTGGGTTTAATTTAATTGAGCCACGTGTTAGCCGCTCATTCCCTTCGCACACATGAAGTTTTTTTAAATGATGCACCCCCCTCTATTACGTGAAATTTTTCCACGTATCCTTCATGTAGGCAACCCACTCATCATCTCTACATGCCACACCCACTTCACCTACAATCTAGAAACCCACCTAGTCATCTGCCACATTGCTACTCTTCCTACCTAGTAGGCCTCCACATGGCTGACTCCACCTCTTACTGATGATGACATGACATCACTGAAGCTCTAGTGCAACTTGTACAACAATAGATCCAAGAGTGATGGAGGCGCTTCATCCAATGACTATGGTAGCTTTACCTCATGGAGTTGTGCAAGAAATGCCACGATGAAAGGGTGTGGAAGGTGCTACATGTCACTTCCCCATTCCCTCCGCACACCCCCGATATTTTCAAAGTCCAACCTCTTAACCATACGAGAGGGAGCCACATCACCCTTCATGTAGGCTACCCATGTCCAACCACCACGCCTACCAAACTACCACATAACCTGCCATGCATGCCTAGCCACCATACACAATGAACCCTCCATGTGACTCACCCCACATATCGATGACATCACCCAGTCTCAACCCAATACGAAGTTGCCATATGTCAAAGTAATTTTATTTTTTTACATAAAATTCGAGGATCTCAATGTTTTGTCATTCTTCTCAAGTCACCTTACTTTTCTATGTGTACACCCGCATGAAAACTTCACTCAGTTCTATGAATATTTGAGCATGAATTGAAGAATGCAAACCTCCATTTTGATATCCATTGCAATATTTGATATTCATTGCAATCTCAACATTTGTCAAGCCATTACCATGATAAAATGTCTGAATTTCAATATTTATAACTAAAATCTACATACCCCTTATGAAACCCTATTTGTCTAAGAAAACCTAATTCCTCATAAGTAAATATAATTCTAAAGTTGAAATTACCTTGCAGGGGACTTCATGATTAGATTCATGCTAAAATCCATTGAACTTTAGCTAAACATTTGTCTATGAAACCCCAAGTATTACTTTCTATCTGCAGTGGTTGCTTTGACTTCATAAATGTTTAAAGATACTCCCTCCAATTATTGGCCAATCTAGCTTTTCAATGTGGCACATTCTTACTGGCTTATTTTACCATCTATGAGTCTTTCACTTTGTCCTATTGCCCCTATTTCACTTAGACAGTTGTTCCCAACAAGTCCACTCTTCTAGTGGCATCTTCATCAACTAAAAGCTCTATTGATGTCCAAGCTAAAGGAAACTCCAAAGAACCAGGCTCCATCGATGAGCAAGAAAATATTATGGATCTGCTATTAATCACACAAGATATGAAGAGTGTTATTCAGGTAGTATTAAACACCAATGAAGTATTAAAATACCAAAACAATATCCATGCATCAAACTAGTCTTTTCTTCTCTCCATAGGTTTTCCACTTCCCATAAATGGTAGCCTAGTGACCCTAGAGGCCACTTCAAACCTGTTGTAATTTCCTAATAGGTATGAGTTACAAAATTTGAATAAATAAGAAATCAACAAAAAGTGAACTAGATTAACGCCATATGTCTAGCGACAAGTTGTCAATAGCTATCTCTGAAATGGAATGCTACCTCCTTATGGAAAACCTCCTTACCATATCTCGATTTTTAAGCCTATGTCACTAGTATGTTTCTCCATGATTGCCCAGGTCTTGGGTCTTAACACTAATATCTCTAGAATTGAAGTCATCTTAGCTCTTTTGGTATCATTGTGTCACCCTTAAACCAAAGCCTATACCAAATTTGATTTTCCTCAGTTCTTGTCGAATGAAATACATTCCCAGGTGATAGAGTTTGAAGAAAGGTTCCACCATGAAACTTAGTTAGTCCACTTGTTCATTCATAATTAATATTCCTACCTCAAGCATCTTAAGCCCAGGGTGGTTGATGATAATAAATCCATATTACTAGATTATGAATGTTAGAAACCAAGGTCACTACTTGGGGTAGTGAATCTATTGTGATAGAAAATTATTGAGTTTAAAATTTTTCCACCAAGAAAATTAATCATGCATTTCATAGCATATCATCAAAAAATCTAAGAAAATAAACCATATAAAATATCCAATAAAATAATAAAATAAAACAACCCTAAAGAATGCAAGGATTCTGATGGCAAACCTCAAGGGGAGAAAAACCATCTAATATTGTTGCTATGTTGCTCTTCTTTTATTAATTCATCAATCAATTTGATTTACATCATTTATTTGGCCTCTACCAACTAGGAGGCATAAGTCCTTCTATAGTTTGTTGGCCACCACCAGTTAGGAAGCCACCACTCCTATAAAACATGCAAACCACCACCTGTTGAGGGCCACCACCTTCTCTAGTTTTGCAGCCACCACTGTAAGGAAGGATCTACTCCCTATGAAAGTTATCCAAACTCTATGGGAAGGAGACATCACCACCGAACAAATTACACTACCTCCTCAACCTTTCTAGGGCCACATTTCAGAATGTTTCAAACTAGACCCCAAATACACGTCAAGATAAACACATCATTGCAATGTCAATATTCATTGGGTCAATCCCTGCTCTGACATCAAATCAAGAGTAAACATATACAACACCCTTAAAAGATACAACAACATCATAACATCAATTTTATCATATAAACCCTCACTTTCAATACTTAACAGACAACCATATAATCATATGATATAAGCATAAATATAATCATGTCTACAAAAATCATGCACACACAACCACAATATACGTTGTCAACATAATGAAACATATACTTTTAGAAATCAAACAATTAGTGATCGATATCTTTCCACGCATGAATTTTTACATGCCTACGCTGGGACATGTTCCTAAAAGATAAAATAATTCTTCACACAATACTTTCAATTCAATCTTTCAATCCTTCCATAAAAACCACCATCTATTTTCTCTTTGAAAGTGTTCTAGAGTTCTGCACTAATCTACTACAACCATTGAAAACTGATAATTATCTCCTTAGCACCTCATGCACACACTCTCTATCACACTCCAAAATAAATAACCTCTCTATCACAAAGCTTCCTCCTATAAATAAAAATATGAAGTGATTGAATGATAACAACACTCAGATATGGAGAGCCAAATACTCTTGTTCATACTTCAACATTTTTTCTCCTTGACTCCATCTTATCACTAACTTCATTTAATGAGGAATAATTTCCACCTTAACCATATTTTATAAGTTAGTTAACTTTTCCAACACTCTTAGTCAAAAATCCTGATCAAAAACCACTGGAGAAACCCTTAAAGTAGTTAGAATGCATACATTTTTACGGAAAAGGTCACTTTCAAGAGGAATACATGGCTTTTCTTCATAAGGCCTACATATACATAGGGTTTCTTTGAGAAATTACCGTATACACTCTAAAACTCAAGTTTTGAACTTGTTTTGGCCTCCACTTGGAACAAAAATTCAGGAGGGTGTGAGGGACATCATGAAAAACCTCAAAACCCAATTTGACACCACGAGAACTCTATGATACGCATGAAGAAAACCTCCAAACATGTTCAATCTCCCTATGCAAGGATTAGGCTTCCAACAATGTTCTCTACAAGAATCAAGAGATCCACCTTATGAGGTACTTGTGCATCCTCCCACATCTCCATGATCTCCTTATCAAACCTCCAACATCTCCTCTACATCGTCAAGGGCATCATAGTAATGGCCAACAACCTCTGCACCAAGTCAAAACATAATTGATAACTCACTTGTTTCTGAATGCAAATCATGAGGGCCACCGTCATTAGGTTGAAATTAATGAGGAAGACTGAATGTTATGTCCATGTTGACATGAATGCTAACACTACAATGCCAACATGCTCTCCTTTTGGCATTGATTTCAACCTCAACCTAATATCCATAAATATGAGGCTAATATAATCTCCCTTCACTCTGAATTCTCTCAACAATATCTCTCCCCCTTTGACATCAATGGAAAACTGAAATGCCAACACTAATTCAAATAATGTGAGGAATGAGAGTACTCCCCCTATCAAGTTGAACACCATGTTGATACAAAGCTAATACAAATGAATGAACCAAGGATGTGTCTGCTGTAAGATAAACATGTGAACCAATGAACTTAACTTCTAACATGCATCCTCTCCTATTGAACATTCCCCTCTTGAACATCTAATGGGGCTACAACCATCTCTCCAAGTTGTTGTACACACTAACCTCTTCTCTGAATGCCCCCTTGTCACATACAGGAGGCTACTCCACATGGACCAAGGACTATGACCCAATTATATGAAGTGAAATTAAAGGGATTCATAGGCCTATGACTTGGCAACAATAATTATGAAACATGGTTGTACAATGCTTCCAAACAACTGACACATGGTTGAAATATGTCTCCTCACTCATGCATAATCATGTCTCACATGACCCAACCAATGACCCATAAGAATAACTTGATAGTATGTGGCTGCATAATGATTCCATAAGTCCATACATGGTTGAAACACATGACATCCATCATCCCAAATATGGTTGTAACAACTCTAATCTCTCAACCAAAACTCACATCAACATATGCATGACATGACCCATAACTCTTATTCATGAATCTTGAACATATCCACCAACAACCAAATGATGAACCAACATATTACAAGGCTTCATATGAGAGTACATGGCTCAAAACGATGATGTACAATGTGGCATACATCATCGTTAAATCATGCTCAAAACTTTCTCTAACACAGACTAAACTCATGAGACTCTCTAACACATGAATTACTCAACCAATGCACCAATACATGAGTGATTACAAGGATGATCTTACACACATGACTACATACATGGATGCTACAAGCGCTACTCCACCAATCCAAATGAGAATAAATATACATGGTTTCCCAAATGTACATATAAGAACTCTACATGGCTACTACACCAATGAAACTCCTCTATGCATGGATATTACAATTATTTTCAACCAACTATCAATGAGAACAAAAAATATATATATGGCTAAAAAATGTACTCAAATCACTCATGAAAATAAACATGGGACTAATACAAATACATGAGTGAAAAATAATTCAAATTAAAAAAAAAAACGTGAAACACTAGTATGATGCATAAATTCCCTTAAGCTCATTATACATCCAATGATCATGTTGACCCTGTGGACCTGAATGTGCAAGTAGACTCATGGTCAATCATGTTGTAGATGCCACAAATCATACACCTATCCATGTTTTCATACTCTTACATGCACTCCACTTGAGTTTATTAATGCCTCATATACATCTTTGCGATCTAAGATATCTGTTATGCAAGAAAAAACAAATATAAGGATTGATCTCTCCTACTTAGAATACGATGAGGAAGATTTTTTCTTCTATCTCTTCTTTCTGCTCACTCTTCCCATCAACACATATACATTATCTAGTGCCTTGACTCCTTTAGTGATCACTCTCTTTGACAGTTCTTTTCGGATGAAACAACCTTTGGAGTTGAAGGCCACTTCCTTGCCTCGATCAACCATTTAGATGTAACACCCTCCTCTCACATCTACCCAAGAAACTGGCCAGCTAGGGTAAACATGCGATGGGAGGAAACTATAATATGACTCAACCTCCTAAGTCACATTAAGGAAGTGGAACGTTGGAAACACATAATACATACATTAATTATCAGCTACATTACCCTCAGGAACCAATTCAATACTTTAGAGAACTTGCCTTGGGGCCCCACTGATCTTTTGGAAAATAAGGTTTAGTCACTCCCATACTATAGCCATGAGTGTGACCAGCAAAAAAAAGTCGCTCTCATAGGCTTGCCTGCCAGTGACCAAAGACCAAAACTATCAGTACTATGCTAGCGACTCTGGGATTTGAACCACCTTTTTAGGCTCAAAGCTGAGGTCATTTCCTAGAATTGAACCATCTCTTCAAATCAGTAAAAAAACATGGAAATGACAGTATTAAATAAAATACTTGTTTAAGACCTTAACTAGAGCCTTACTAGCCATGATAGGCATTTCATTAAACATATTGTAAATCTGTAATCTACAGGTGTAATTAACATTTTTTAGCATAGGGGTCTCATACTTAGTTGAGAATCACTAAGAACCATTAATGCGTCAACACATCAATTGACATTCCATCCATTAGGTCATAAATACATTGATCATTCAATTACAAGAGAAGACATGATGAGAGACACACATGGCTGTTGTCATAAAACACATACAAAACTAACATAATAGGGGTTGAAATACTCATTAAAGTACAACCATATGGACCACATACAAACCATCAAAATGCTCATAGAAATACAAGGAGAAATAACCTTTCATTAATGACGCAAAATCCAAACTAGGCATGGGACTTCCACATTCCACCCAACAATAGAATGATTGAACCAAATCTCCCTTTAGTTATTCACCCTCATGCCATATTCCAAGCATGAATGTGGGATCTCATAGAACACATCAATAAAAACCATGCAGGGCTTCCAGAGGCCATCCACCTCAACCCATTAAATGTTGATTCCACCTCATGGTTAGACATCATGAAACCATCATTAGATCGGTCTCTATCTAATCCTTTGAGGGCTCCAGAGTGTTTTTCCAACCAAGGCTCCAGGAGCAGTAACTAAACCCATAACTTTTATCAGGCTCCAAAGCATTTGTCCAACCAAGGCTCTAGGACTAGTAACTCAACCCACCAAGGGCTCCAGAGTGTTTTTCAAACCAAGGCTCTAGGAGGAATAACCCAATCCAAGCTAAGGAAACATGAGAACCAACCAGAAACAAAACAATGAAAATAAACCGACAATCACCATGGCTATCCAGGAAATGGAAAGGCTAGGCAATCCACTGTCAATCCCAACCATCCTTGATGCCAATGACATATCACAACCAAGAATACACATGCATATGCCATGCATTCCAAAACTAGATAAGGAAGGATACATGCAACTTGGTACCTACAAGAAAATATGGTGCAGTTGTTGATCCCAATGCCTTCTTACACTTTCCTACTCTTCCTTTGCCTTTTTGCTCCGGGAATCCAAGTATGCCACACCCTCTAAGAGTGCTCCAAGAAAAATCTATGTCTCCAAGAGTAAGAGAGAGAGAGAATAATGAGAGAGTTCTGAAATTGAACTCAAGAAAGGTTACCAACTGATCCTCAGAAGCCTTTTTATGAATGAGGCTTCTATTTTCTTCTGTTTTCCATTATTTTCCTTCAATTTCCTCCTCAAATGCAACCTATGATCTTTCACCTCCCTTTTCTCCTAATTTACATTATTTTGATAAATAATTGTGCCAAAATGCCATTTTGCCTTTTCAAATCCTTAGTCATTTCCTTTTCCAATTTCCCCCACCATAAACAATCACAATTGATCCCCAACACTAGGATTCTACCCAATATTCATCTTGGAATAAGTGTCCCATCGACCGTCATTATTATTTTTAACTTTTATTACATGGAATTTTCACTAGGGCTATTATAAAACCCTCCGTCTTGGGGGACACCATCCTTGGTGTTTAATCACACATATACCTCAACAACCTTGCTGAAAGAAGACATACTTCTCATGGATCTTTATAACACAACTTGATGCAATATTTACAATGAAATATCTACTCAAAACAAAATATCATGACAGCATGATAACATACCTCATAGTGGAGCTTTATAACACACTCATTACAGTGTTTACAATGATCATCCTACTGAGTACCAACCCACATGTCATCATAACATCATGATAACATAACCATATGATAACATAGTAACATGAAAACATAGTCAAAATGACATAACACCCATACTGCATGGTGGAGATTTATGACATAGCTCACGATGATATTTACATCCATATACATGTGTACATAGAGTAACATTACCAAAAATATATATGGAAACATATACCAAATCATATACCAAAGCATATATCAAAACATATACTAACACCATGTCTAAGTATATATAAAAATATCATATAGCATATACCAAACCATCATAAATTGTATATCAACCACCATAAAGCATATACCAAACCACCATAAAACACATATGAAGCTACCATAAACCATATACCAAACCACTAAGCCAAAAATTATTTTTCTCAACTGGAAAATAAGGAAGGATACATAGTCTACATCTAATCTTCCATATCCCATGTAGCTTCATCTGGGCCAAAGTGCTTCCATTGCACCTTAAATTGCTTGATTTCTTAGTTTAGAGCATGAGCACATTTTTCTATAATATACACTAAGGCTCCGACTCGAATTCTCCATTTGGTTCCACTTGCAATACAGACTAGTCAATCACATGATCAACATCCTTAACATACTTCTTCAAAGATTATACATGGAAAAAATCATGGACTTTAACTATCGAAGGCCATGCATGTTCATAGGATACTCGCCTAATTGTCTCAATAAGGGTCCACAAAATCGTGGTGCTAGCTTATCACATGATTTAATACACAAGGAGCTCTTCTTTGGTTTGATGCATAGGTACACCTGTTCCCCAACCTAGAACTCCTTGAACAACATGTTCCTATCTGCATAACTCTTATGCATATCCCATGTTGCCATTAGATTCTTATTGATTACCTACATTTTTTGTTCCATGTATTCCAACATCTCTGGTCCAATCAACATCCTACTAACTGGATCACTCCAACTGATAGTAGTGTTACAACTATGCCCATAGAATGCCTCAAAATGACTCATCCTCAATGAATTTGAATAAATGTTGTTGTGTGCAAACTCGAATAGTGGAAGGTACTCTTCCCACTTCCACTACTGATGCATCACATACATCCTCAACATGTCCTCCAATGTCGTATTGACCCTCTCTGTCTAGCCATCTATGTGTGGATGATAAGTTGTGCTGAAGGCCAACTCTATGCCCAAACTTGCAAATCAATCCTTCCAAAACTTGGAAGTGAGCTTCGCATCCCTATCTAACACAATATTCTTCAGAGCATCATGTAGTCTAACCACATATCTGATAAATACTAATGCCACATCGCTAGCTGAGAATGTATACTTCACCAAAATGAAGTGTGCAACCTTTGTTAACTTGTCCACAATAACCATAATGGAATCATGTTGTCTTGCTGTCTTCGGCAACCCTGCAATGAGCTCCATAGAAATAGCTTCCCATTTCCACTCTTGAATAGCAATCGGCTATAGAAGTCCACCTAAATTTTAACATATTACTTTCACTCACTGACAATCGAAACATCTACCCATAAACTCTGCTACATCCCTTTTCAAATTTTGTCAATAATAAAATCTCTACACTGCAGTTAATATCTTCTGATAACCTAGGTGACTTGAATAAGGTTTCACATGAAACTCCCTCAAGATCACCTTCTTGATCTAAGAACCTAACCAACCTGTCTATTGTAAGAGAATAATCCATACCCTATGAACCTACACCTATACCTGTACCTGTACCTATATTGCCACTTATACGTGTACCACAACCTATACCTGTACCTACACTAGTACCTGTACCAACATCCTATTGTAACTTATGAACAATCTCGATATACCCTACATCCTATTGACTTGCCTGCAAGATCCTATCCTGTAAGTCTGTCCCATAGGGGCTCATAGCTTCCAAGTGATTTACCTGTACCCGTCCACGAGAGAGAATATTCCACCCTCTTCTCTTTACCTTTGATGTACCTGATCTCAAATTAGACTCGTTGATCGTGGCCAACCATCTAGGTTGTCTGACGTTCATATTTGGCTAGTCAAACAAATACCTCAATCTAATGTAATCACTCATAAGTACAAATCTCCTTCCAAGAAGATAGTGTCTCCACATCTTCAATGCATATATGATCTCTGCTAACTCCAAACCATGTGTCGGGTAGTTCTTGTCATGCTTGTTTAGGCTCCGCGAATCATAACATACAACTTTTCAATCCTCCATAAGGGTTCCACCAAGTCCTCTCTTGCAAGCATCTATGCACACTACAAATTCTTTTTCCATATCTGCAATCTATAGCATTAGTGCATGCATCAAAAAATTCTTAAGCTATTCAAAGCTAGCCTCACACTCCTCAGTCCATTTGAACTTGTTACCTTTCTTTTGCAATCATGTGATAGGATATGAAATCTGTGAGAAGTTCCTGATGAACCTCTTATAGTAGCCTTCCAAACCAATGAAAGATATCACCTCATCCACACTCTTAGGAGCTACCCACTCCATGATGGCCCTTATCTTCTTTGGATCAACTGCAATACCTTATTTGGAGACAACATATCCCAAGTAGTGTACCTCAGTCTGAAAGAAACTACACTTACTAAGCTTAGCATACAATTGATGCTCTCTCAACAACCTAAAAACTATTACTAAAGGATTAGCATGCTCTTACTCATTTTTAAAATGTACCAGTATATCATCAATTAACACAATAACAAACTTATCCAAGAATGGATGCAACACACTATTCATTTAACACATAAATTTAGCTGGAATATTAGTTAAGCCAAATGGAAGAACAATGAACTCAAAATACCCATACCTATTCTAGAGCATAGTCTTGTAGATGTCTTCCTCTTTGATGTGTACCTGATGGTATCCGGGTCTTAGATCAATATTTGAGAATACTATTGCCACCTTTAGCTGATCGAGAAAGTCATCAATCCTAGACAAAGGGTAGCTATTCTTGATAGTCACTTTGTTCAACTACCTATAGTGAATGCATAATCTGAGTGTTCCATATTTCTTCTTTAGAAACAATACTATTACACCCCAAGGTGATACACTTGGCCTAATGTATCCCTTGTCCAACATTACCTTTAGCTGCAAATTTCACTCAACCAACTCAGGTGTACTCATCTTGTAAGGTGATTTTGATGTTAGAGATTCACCTAGCACTAACTCAATATAAACGTCTACCTCCCTTTGAGGTGACAAATCTGTAATGTCCTCAGGAAATACATCCTTGAACTACTGCAAAATAGGGTACTTGCCTAACACATCTATATCCTAAACATCCTTACCCTTATGACTAGAAATGTGCACTACAAATAGCTTACACCCTTTCCTGTGACTATGCTTTGCTAGCATAGTTGTCACCATCCTAACTGATGTGGCTTTCTTCTATCCCTGCAAGACTCTTGGTTATCCATTGTCATCAACACACTCAATGGCTTTGTCATAACAGTCTACCTTGGTTCTATGAAGATACAACTAGTCTATGCCCAACAACATAATATATGACCCTAATGGTAATACATTCAATGTGATATGGTAGGCATACAATTCAAGTCAAATGCACAAGCTCTTACACAATGATGAACTCGTTTCTTCATACCTATAGCCAACTACACTGCCCAAGACTCAGCATGTAATTCCTTACTCAAACCACACTTATCCACCAAGTTAGGACTAACATAGCTATAATTAGATCCAAGGCCAACGAAAATAGAAATAACTTGATCACAAAGCTTACCATCAATCTTAGTGATAGATGCATGATGCTCTGCCTGTTTGTTGTCCAATGCTGCATAGATATGTGGAATACTCTAACCAGCATATCTAATAGTTTGTGCCTCCTACACACTATATTTCTTAGGTCTACCACTCTAGTACTATGGATAATCTTTCCTCTAATGATCTCCTGCACAAGTCCAACACTGCACAGCCTCCTTGTTTTGCTCCTCAGATTTGTGTCCCTATCCCATATCTAATGGATTTAACCTCTTAGGTTGTGCAAAATTTTCCTTGTTACCTGAATGTTGTGGTCATACTCACTTCTTGTCACATTTCCCTTTGTTCTTTGAATTACCTCTCTAGTCTCACTTAGTCTCAATTATGTGCTTCGATTGTTCATAGCAATGCTTCAATTTTCAGATAGCCTCCTCCGATGATCAAGGCTTGTCGAACTCAATCCTATCGTTGAATGCAACCGGTAACACACTAACAAATATTTGAATCTTAGCCTTCTCTTCCTTGAGGTAAGGAACATACCTCAGCAACTCCAAGAATCTTCTAGTGTATCATCATCTGTCATGGATCCCATCTTTAGCTTAGAGATTTTTTTTTCCCTATCATCAAAGTATATTTTTGGCAAATAATTCTTCTTGAATAGCCACTCAAACTCTCTCCAAGTCAAATATTCCTCATTTATACCTTTTACATTCTTCACGTCTTCCCACCAAATTTCTACTTTTCCTTTGACTGAAAGTGGCCACTCTAGCTTTCATGTTCTCTGAATAGTCATGCAATCTGAAAAAAGCCTTCATGCCTAGAAACCATGCCTCTGGATATTGTGACTTCTTTACCTATCCATCAAAATTTGGTGGCTTTTCTTTCTTAAACTCATTTGGAAAATAACCCTTATCACTCCTCTTGTAAGGATGATACTAACGATGATCATAGTGTTTGTATGAATTAGAACTGGAATCATAATTGTGTCTATCACTTCTCCTATCCAGAGTGTCCAAAAATTTGCCATCTATGATTAAGTCATCTCTATCTAATCTGTGACCAAAATGTGATCTACTACCATATGCCCCATTATTTCTATCCTCCTACTCATGGCTGATTCGAAGCAGTCCCTGTCATTGAAATTTTGACAAGCTCTGATGTATGAATGCATTTACCTCTGCTAACTTTTCTTGTGGCTGTATGATTATGTCATTATCTACCATGAAATTACTTATTTTTCCTATAAAATTCTTAGTGTAACTGCCAAATTGGAAGAGCTCCCAACACCATACTTCTCTTTCGATTCATAGGGACAATATTTATAGTCAACCATCTTGCTACACACTTGATATTTCTTCCTGCAAGGTATATCATGTCAGCTAAACCAAATCACAATAAACCAACATACCTTAGTATAGTTCGGGGAGCATACGTTGTCTACGAGATCGACAAATAAACATGATACATGTATAACATAATCATGAAAACATATAGAAACATAAAACATAAGCATATGACCATGCAACTATCATTCTAGTTAGCGTCCAGCCACCAATGCATGATCTCAACAACATGTTGTATCATATTTTGGTTTTGATAAGTTAGAATAAATTAGACAAAAGAATGAAAAAGTATATACAAAATGTTAAGATAGGATATGGACAAAAAGAATATTGAGTAAAAACTGTTAGGAATTTTTTTGAACAAATATGCCCATATCAAAGAAAATGTTAGGGTAGATGCCCTAAAAAATAAAGGCAAAATAAAATGCTAGGTTAGACAAAAAGGAAAATTGAAATTAAACGTGAAAGTGTGCAAGTTTAAATGCCACTACTATTTACTTTTATGCATAATAATGGTTGTGTGCAACTTGTTATTCACGCCACAATCCATGGTAATCGAATTATTTAATCTTGTTTATTCCATGCTTTGAATTTTATGTTTATAGATCAGAGAAAAAAATCTGACCAAACAGTCTAATCTTGGTAGATCATAGTTAGGTAGAGAAAATAAAAAGAGCTCACAAACTTAATTTGAACCCTTGGATGATATAAGGTTATAAATAGAGATAAATTGTTTATAAAAAGAGAATGTTGAGTTTGTAGTTTAAATGCAATCTTAAAAAATAAGTAAAATGTTAGGAATAGAAGAGTAGGTAAAAATTGAAGCTTTGAAATGTTCAAATGGTTATTTCTTGAAGTGTAATATCGCATCGCATTGCTCTTAAGGGAATGAAACATCAAGCTTAAGAAAGTGTGATGTGTGATATGCTATCACTTCATTCATCTTCATCCAATCGTTTACTGCTGCTCCCACTTACCATTTCATCCCACGCCTTCCTTCTGCGTCCACATCATCTCCTACATTGACTTCATTAGCCATATGCTAAAGGTCATGCAAGTTCAAAAGGTGAGATCAAGTGATAGCTTGATAAGTATGTTGAGATGTGCTGTAGGGAAGTAATGAGCACGAACGTTAATTAAAGCCCAACCCTTGCAGTTGAACGTGACGTTAGTATGGTTGACCACAATGTGTGGCTTCGAATCACTGCAAGGTTTCAACCTCGTTGAAAGCTCCCATACATTATTTACCCCCATAGCAAGCTTCCAAAGCTTTCCACCCCATGTCACCTTGACGTCATGTTTCACTGCATATATCCTTTCCCCTCATATTCATATTAATTTTTAATTTAATATATTAAATCCATAAAATACCCATTTCCGTATATTATTAAGTCCTTTTACATGATAATGCCAAACCTTGGTTTTAACTATAAAACTATGTATTTTCACCTAAAACCTGACAAAACCCACTAACTTATCAATTCATGATTAAGTTAATAAAACCCCGCTAATCACCTCGATCACCTAATCCAAGCTTTAAACCGTGATTAAGTGCGATATCGTCGTGATTAACCCAACAGGCCCCTCCATTTCTCTTCTCTTTTTCCTCTGTGCTGCTCTATCTCCCAACCATCATTAGATAAAAATCTCTCTCATCCAATGCTCCACATCTATATCAGCCATGCTCGATGCCCAAACATTACCCATCCGATAAAGTCGTTTTCCCCAACCCCCTAAGGCTACATGTCACACTCTAAAGTATATCGGGTAAGCCCTCTTCAAAACCACCTTTACCTCATAAGCGGCACAATGACCCTTTAAAACCATCTCCTTACCAACCCAATAAAACACCGATTATTCAAACATTCACGCCATATTAAAAATTGTCTGTTACACTTTAAAAACCTCGAAAATTCTTGTTTTCATGCCTTACGCCAATTTCACAATTTAAACCATTAAAATCTTCAATGCTTCCTGAACCTCTATGATACCATTTGACCTCCAATTGTGTTTAGGATGCTGCCATAGCTCCTTCCTCGGGCATTCCTGTGCCATAAAGCCACCAGTTGTTTTTCCTCTCGAACCTACATTTTCTTAACTATTATTGTGTTTTGTAGGTAATCAGTCGAAGACTTGAGCATTGGATAAACAACTATGATATCTGTTGCAGATTCTGTTTATTCTAAGACTCAACAAGAAACTTGTTAAAAGTCTATATTCAGAGAAGAAGACAACTATGTAGAGCCTTGACTATTAAAATAGAGGATCAACAATAAAACTCTCATAATAAAAACACTCAGGGATTCTTTCTTCATCCCAGATGAAATCAAGCATATTTTTTTGTTAGGGTCCCACCCTAACCCCCTTATTTATGTAGTGGGATCGAGTCATAATAAAGAGTCAATAAAGCCCATATTAATAATTGTAAGTGGTTAACCTGCAATTAATGTCGGGACCACAGTTAGTTACAAATGGGCCATGGTATTAGATAGATGGTATTAATAAAACCCATGGTATTGATCCATGGTATTGCATGCATGAGTCATATATAAAGGCTAGAGACTCCTTATGAGGAGCATCATGTCTTATTTTTGAATCGATCTCTGCTCTATTGGAGGTTGCCCCCTCGAAGAGGCCAGTGAACATTGCTTCCTGAATAATAAAATATTTGCTATTGACTCTCACTATTCTATGTTCTGGGTATCTTTCTTCGCATATTCTGTATTTGGGTATCTTTTTGCAGGTTAAGAGCATAACATTTTGCTAAAGTCCACTTTTAATAAACATGCTGAGATGGATGAAATCTACAGAAGGATAACAAGCATTTCTATCCCATATAAGAAACACCGGGAAGAATTAACAAATTTACTTAATCAAGGATAGTTGAACAGAATTTAGCTTTTGAATGAACAGTTAGCTAGCTTCAACCTCCTTTCAACATTTTTAGTGATATGTCATCAAACAACAAAACACTAAAGCAGTGCCAGATCATTAGACAATTTTATTTTTGATTTTGTAAATAATCTATTTTTGTAAAAGTAGTTTAGGATATTTTTTGTCCTAGTATTATATAAATAAATCTCTTCACAAGTTATCATGGGTTACACCCTTGATGAAGCATTTCTATATATTTGATGTACTTGGCTGTTATGGAGTGTCAATATGAGGCAAATGATTCTGAATTCTTTTTTGCACAGTTTGTGTTTCATTTAAGTTTTTCTAGTATTACTCATTATGTTTTTCTTCATATTCTTATGACTTTACAGAGATAACTATGTAGGAATAATTGTGTCTCAATCTATTCCTATAAGCTTTCTAAAGTGATAATCATTAAAGAGAATGGATTAATGGACTATCTATTTAATTAATTCCCTCTGAATCAATAAATCATCAACATCTCATTGTAATCATAAGCATATTCTCTTGAACCTTCTGAACATGAGTCAGAGGTTTTCATACTTATGATTATGCAATTATCTTTCTGACAATTGTGATAATCATATTATATTTTGTTTTCTGCTCATCACTATTAAAACTTTATCACTGTGTGAAATTTTATAGCAGCCCTTTACTAAGATATTGATATTTTTCAAAAGGTTAGGTATATCAGTTCTATATCTTTTTATTCATTGGTCTCCCAAATCAAAACAAAAACCCCTAAAAAATTTATCTTAGATGCTCTAGCATAATAGCTGACCATTATTATCTCAGAGGTACAACACAACATACACCATGACCTCATGCATGAAAACCACCATCACTATGTCACTGCACACTTTACCACATGCAAACATGAACATGCATAAGCGATGCATAACCATCCACACATATGCGTAAACATGTATGATCAAGCATGAATGAACAATACTTGAAATCAAACTTGTAAGAATGATACATCCAACCAAGCGTACTACAAGGATACATGTAAGAGACATAAATCGACATGAAACCAGTCATACACTCATAGCAATGCCTTCCACAATCACACCTCAAATTTCACATGACCACATCACTACAACAATGAGAAACATCATGCAAATAGAACAAGCACATGGAATGAAAGGGTGAGATACACACATGCAACTGACATGCATGCATGACCAATACATAGCCCATTGTTGGCTTATGGGGGCCTGACCCAGGTTCATTGTTAGTTAGCTAAACAGATCCCTACACTACTAGCCATTCTGGCATTAGCCCATAGAGTGCGGACCAAAGTCTCACCCGAAGCAGTATGGAAGGATGTTGGAACCAAGCTTTTGCACCCTGAGATGGTCGTGATGTCGGTTTATTCCTTCTATTCCTACTTTCAAGCAGGCCACTCAGCTCTAGGGCTTACTAGACTAGCCCTTTATTCCTCCCTTCAGTACCTCCACAAAAGGGTATGATTGACATTTGCGCAACCCTAACATGCAGTTTAGGTACTTTCACGCTACTATGGAAACATACCATGTAGATTCCAAAACTAGTTTAAGTGTCTTACTTATCTTATTAGACAATCATAATTAAAACCGCGTAAACAAATGTTCTTACTTGCGTTCACTTAACCAACTTAATTACATACATTCGCACATCATATAAGAATTATAAATGAAATTGATACATAACATATCAAGATGCATTAACAAAAAACAAACACATAGAATTTGTAGAATGCTTCTCTTTATTAATATCTTCATATGATTACAAACTCTATCTGGCCTACACACACAGCTACAGGGGTCCGTGCACTCAGCTACGGACTTCTATCCTAGGCCTCTGCACACTGAGCTGCAGAGCCTCTACCTATGCTACAACCTAAAACTTAGACTTCTTACTTTAGATCTATCACTATCTGACTCATGACTCTTCAACAACTACTTAGAGCTTAGCTATTTTTATACAATCCCATGGTCTGCAGACCATCTGTAGATCTTTTACAACCAACTTTACTTTACAAAAATAAGGGCAGATAACCCATTCTGACTCATGACACCTTCATGGTCCACAACCACAAAATGTGGAGAATTTACAAGTTTATTACAAAATTCAACCCAAAACATGGGCTTTTAGCCCCAAAACTATCCTTGGGGGATCCCGTTTCCAACAGTCCCCCAACAAAAACATTGTGACCCACCCTCGAGTCACTCAGTAGGTGTGAAGATCTTAGAGTGAAGACCCTCTAGCTCGACTCATATGACCGCAACCACAGTAGTGCACTGAGCTTCTACCTGCTTCATGTCTTCGATCATCTTCTCAGTAACTGCTACTAAATTGTCGACCTGAAGCTTTTGCTAAGTTAGTTGTAGAGTCGCAAGCCTTCCTTCAATAGAAATTGTCACTGTGTAAGCCTCAACCAGCCACGGCTTCAGGCTTGCCTTCAGCACTATTTCCTTGTGCAGTGCTACATCCACCTATTCTTTCAGTTGCTTGGCTTTTGGTAACTTTGTTAGTCTTTCTATCAGTGTGATGGTTAACGATGTGCCTTTGACCTCATCATAGCACTGTTGTAGCTCGTGCGCTTCCATCTCTAGTCGATGTGCATTGGCGTCCACTTGCAAGCTTGTCAAGACCTCAAATGACTACTCAAAAAGTTGTGTGTAGTCTGCTACTACACTATCCACTACCGCTACTACTTCTGTGATAGTGATCACCGATTGCTCCTTCAATTCTAGCAGAGTTGAAGGTTGGGCCTTCAACCGTAACTCTATGATCTGCAGGTTCAACTCAAACTAAACCCTCACCATCTCAGTACGAGTGTCACGCACCCTCGTAGCCAGGTTGCAGATACACACCTCAACCAGCTCCTCCTCAGGAATAGTCAAATTTGGGACCATTCAGAATTCCTCCTCGATGGCCTGCATAATACACTTATTCTAATTGGTCACCTCAGTCACAATGGTAATGGCAGAGTCTCACTATAGTGCCATCTGCTCATTGTGGATCCACTATTCACTGATCACTTGGAGGGTGCGTTGCTCACAGGACCTTAGTTCTACAATCACTCCATCCTACAAGAGGTGGAGTACTTCACTAGGGAGCACTACTAGATTCAACCCTACTCCCTTTAGGGTGATGATAGTGTGTCTATCAGCCTCATTTTCTTTGGTCAATGCTCCATCGAGCAGCACTATCGCGCTGGAGACCTTTACGCAGAGCATCTCGGTAGCTTCTAAAGTGCTGATAGCAAGGATGGTAGACACTATGTCAGCTTGTGATGCATGGGTCCTCAACTCCTGCAAACCTGTCTCGATAGCCCCCAAGATTATTTGCTAATGTTGGTCAAATTGTTTTAGTGCCCCTGTGGTAACATCCCTCATTGTGTCACTGATATCATGCAAGTCACCCTCCATTAGCATGATCAGTCCAGTGATCTCTTCGTAGCCTTTGATTTCTTCTTGGATGCTCATTTCTCTTATTCCCTTGGATGCTTGATGCAAGTGGATGTCTCCTGAGGGTCTGCGTCATGTCGTTCTTTCTGCTCATCTATCTCCACCTCTGTCTCAGGTGAAGGTGACCTCGCGCCTTTGTTAGAGCCTAGCTCTATCCCACCTATCTTCTTCATTGTCTACTTCATTATCTACTACGCAGGATTGCGCTCCACTTGGGCCTTGTTAGTAGCCTCCTTCTTTCTCTTTTCAATCAGCTAAGTCATCCTTAGCTTGGCCTCCTCCTTCTTTCTCTATGTGGCAGACTTGCTTCCTCCCACCACCAAGTCTATGATAGCGTGCCACTCTGTTGGTCATTGATCAAGTATTGCATAAATGGCGTCATCTATTTCCAGGTAATGTAGGTCATACCACTTATGCACAGGGTCCTTCTATGCCCTGATGGACACTCGGTGAAAGTCTTCTTTAAACTCTCCATAGCCCTGTAGGTTGGCATACACCATAGGCAACAACTGTGGTTTGGTATTGATGGTCATGTAGATGTTCATCTCCATCAAGATCCAGAAGATCTTGCTGTCCTTGATTCACTGTGTGTCCTTGGTTGCCCACAGTGAAGTGTACTTGACTGCTTCTAGTAGGTCTGGTGTGACTGAAGGGAATTGATTATCCTCTGGTAGCTCCCATGCTACCAAGACAATTGACAGCAGGAGCCACACGTAGTGGAACATCTTGTTGAGCTCATGCGCTTCGTAGTAGTTTTCTAGGAACTTGCTGTGAAGGTAGTCCGATAACTTGAAATGGACTCCTTTGGAACACTAGGCTGCTAGCGCAATGACAGGTGCTGATACATCATCGGCATGATACTTCCTCATCACTTTCCTTTCTAAAATCTACATAGCTACCTCTACAATAGGGTCGTAGATGTAGGGTCTAGCATATCCCCGTGGCTTCTTCACCAACTTAAACTTTGCTTTCATGGATTGCGTGAGGGCTTGTTCAACACCTTTTCCACCAACTATCATGGCCGGATTCTCTCCTATGTATGGTAATCACGTGATCATTTGGATCAATCTGTTTGTGATGGGTATTAGCTCCTCCAGCCACAAACACCCATCATTCACCAAACATAGCAGCTGCTTGATGACCAATACTGTCACCGGGGTGCAATTTTAGTGCGACACCCAAAGCAGTTTGAAGAAGCCTACTTTTTCTACTCCTCTTATCCACCTCTCCAATGTAGTCATTCCAGTGTTTGTATCGATGATGCCGTGCATCAGCTACTCAGTCTCTAGGTGTGGGAACTTCTCATGATCAGCCAAGTCCCAGTCCTCGAGTTTTAGCATCGAGACTCGCACCAAGCGTGGTCCTTCGAAGACAATCTCATCTCGCAGCAGAGGGATTTGCAAGGGGGTCTTTCTCTCATCGATATCTTTCAGTGCCTTAGTCTTTCCCTTGCATGGAGGGACATATTTAGGAAACCGAGTAATAGGGTCAGCAAAATGGGCTTCAACCTCCTCCACATCAACTCCCACATCCTCATCATCCATCGGAATGTCTTCGAGTTCTTCCTCCTCCAGCTCTAAATTGATGGCTTTGCCATTCTCATGTGCAGTGGCCTTCAGTGGGTCTCTCTGTGGTGATGCATGCATTGGTATTGTAGACTACTTGCCATTTTTATCCTTCACAGTCTCCTTGGTTGGGGTCAGCTTTGGTCTCAGTGTCCTTGGTAATTTGGGGACCTGGGCTAGTACTTCAGCAATCTCTAGAGGAGCTAATTTTGCCTCCATCTCAACTTCTGACACCGACTCCTCTACTTCGGTATCTATAGATTCTATGGGCACCAACATGATTTTCTGTAATAACTCATGTGTCTCCTTTGGCAAGGTCTCGAATACTTTACTAGCTATCAAAAGCTCGTAGTGCTCACAATTCATGTGCACCTGAGAGTGCAACAACTCAATTCTCAAAATGCCAAGTGTTTTTTGCCACACATGCACTTATAATTTATAGGGCATTTTGAATTCAAATCACATCATTCTTTCCATATTTGGTTCATTAATGTCAGATTGGTGGCAAATTTTCAAGGATCTGGCCCATACATTTTGTCTTAAATGCCAGCCACCCACTCCATTTGGCCGCATTTCTACTTTCAAATAATGAATAGTGACTTTAACGATCACTTTTCGGCCAACCTGTGTGATTTCTCCCTAGGTAGTGCAGCTTCCTTCGCGTTGCCACGAACCCTCTGACACTTACTTGCTTTGCATAGTCCTCAAATCACGCAGCTCCCCAACCCAAGCAGTGTATTTTATAGTCCTGCACCTCTTTTCAACTACCTGGAGTGCTAACACTGTGCTACCTTCATTGAGTCACATGGCAAGACCACCTGTGTATGGCTTCGATCGACTACCATTCACCTTTCCTGGGAAGGGATCCCCATTCAATTTGACAAGTTGTACCACTCTTCCATCAGTAATTTCCTTAATGACATAGGGCCCTAACCAGTGCATTCTAAATTTCCTAGGAAATTGATCAAACTTGTTGTCATATAACAAAACTAGGTCATTTACCTTGAAGCTACGCAACTTAATGTGCCGATCATAGCATGCTTTTTTGTACTGCTTTTGGACCTGTTGGTGAAATCTAGGCAAAAATCTCTCTTCCTCAAGTTTAGCCAGCTCTACGAGTCTTTCTTGCAGGGCTCCATGATCCTTCGTACTTGTGAGTGCCACTATGTGCAGAGTAGGCACAATATATTCCATAGGCATTACCGCCTCGACACCATAGACAAGCCAAAATGGTGTTTGTCCAATCAAAATCTTGCACGCCGTCCAATAGGCCCACAATACTATGGATATGTGTAAGTCCCAATCACTTTGTTGAGCATTGTAAACCTTGGTCAGTGTGTTCTCCAACACTTTATTGAATGCTTCCACCATCCCATTAGTCTGCAGGTGATAAGGCATGCTCTTTTGGTGATATACCTGAAATTCCTTCGTTAGCACGCTGATTGCCTCATTTGGAAAGTGCGTACTGTGATCACTCATTAGAATCTTTGGACAACCAAATCACGTTAGTACATACTCAAAGAGGAACTTTGTAGTAGTCACACCTATGAAATCCTTCACAAGTTGTGCCTCCACCCATCGAGTCAAATACTTCGTCGCAATGATAATGTATCTTGCTCCCATCTTTCCTTGGGGATGGATGGGTCCCACAAAATCTATCATCCATTTCTTAAATGTTTGTAACATCATCTATAGATTCAGAGGCATCTCATCCCTCCGCGATGGCCTATGAGTCCTTTGACACACATCACATGCTTTGCAATACACTTTTGAGTCCTGATGGAGGGTTGGCCACCAAAACCCTATGCATAGAATATTTTGCGCAGTTGCTCTCCCTGCATAATGTCCTCCCATGATGCCCTCATGAGTGTATGCAAGGATGCTCCTTCTTTCAAACTCTAGTACATATCATCACAATATCTCATCAGACCCCATTTTGTACTGATGCCCAGCAATGACAAAAAAATCTGCCGCACGCACCACTAATTCTGTCTTCTACTGGACGATGTATCCTTCTGGGGTAGTCCCCATCATTAAAAAGTGTATAATATCCTCAAAATGACCATTCGCGATGTGCACTACAAGTAACTACATGTTAGGCAATCATTCCTCCAAATTAGTGGGCTCTTTCCCTATTTCAATGTGCAACATATGGTCTAGTCCCACATTTAGTCTTCCATTCTTCACAATAACATAAAAATCATACTCCTGGAACAATAACAACCACCTACAGATTCTCCCCCCCAACACAGGCTTATTAACTAGGTATTTCTGCGTAGAGTGATCTGTATACATCTTAAAATGGCCTCCCAACAAGTAGTGTCTATACTTCTGAAGCGCATACACCATGGCTAACCCTTCGCGCTCAGTGCTGGAATAAGTATTCTTTGTCTT
The DNA here is from genome assembly GCA_000404065.3 of Pinus taeda. Taxonomy (NCBI): domain Eukaryota; kingdom Viridiplantae; phylum Streptophyta; class Pinopsida; order Pinales; family Pinaceae; genus Pinus; species Pinus taeda. The sequence goes on from APFE030713052.1 coordinate 25,883, forward strand.
GGATAACCCTTTTCTTGTGAACGTGATGGGATGGTCCAAGTCTCCTCTGCTAGCCTATGTCAGTACTACTCCCAACGCTATACATGACGTGTCAACATGTACATGAAACTCCTTCTTCCAATCTGGGAACACTAGAATCAACGTGGTGACCATATTTTCCTTCAATACATCCAAGCTCTTCTTATAGTCCTCATTCCAATAGAGGATGACATCCTTTTTCAACAACTTTCCCATAGGTGTGATGATTTGGGCATAGCCTTTGATAAACTTTATGTAATATCTTGTATGTCCTAGCATAGCATGCAACTATTTCACACATCTCGGTGCTTCCAAGTTCAGTATCACCACTATCTTTGTGGGATCCACCATCAGTTCCTTCCTGTAAATCACATGACCCAGTAGGGTTCCAAGAGGAACACAAAACAGGAACTTCTTTAGATTGAGCGCGATCTAGTATCTTCGACAAGTATCTTGCATCATGCATAAACTGGCGACATGGCATTTCACCAGCCCAAACACAATCCAATCATCAAAGTATACTTCCATGAACTTATTAATAAATTCCTTGAATGTAGCAACGACCACGTGCGAGAAAATAGCAGGTGCATTCTTCAATCCAAATGACATTATAGTGTACTGGAAACACCCCCACTCAGTCGTGAAGGTTGTCTTGCTCCTATCCTCTGGTTCTATTTTGATCTAGTGGTACCTAGAGAACCCATCAGTGAAGTAATATGCTTCCTTACCACCTACAATGTCCAACACTTCATCCATGAATAGAGTAAGGAAAGGAACATGTAATCAAGCATCATTCAACTTTCTGAGATCCACGCATATCCTTATTTCATCGTTCTGCTTCTTCTCTTGTACCACCATTGGGTTTGCCCAGTCAGATTCTTCCACGGGCTCAATGATACCTATCGCGAGCATCTTGTCTAGCATTAAGCGGAACTTCTCCTTATACTTCAGATTGAGACGGTAAGGTCTTTGCTTAACCAGATTCACGTTGGGTTTAAACATGATCTTCATAACACCTAGGTCTCTGACTATCCCTTTTAGATCCATAAACTTGGTAGGGAATAAATCCTAGTATTCATTAAGCAATTAAGCAACCTTATCCACTGTCGCATTGTCCTAGTAGTCTCCAATCTTCACGAATTTGGGCTTTTCCTCCATACCAATGTTTATTTGTTTCATTTTCAGCGCCACAGTTATATCAAGATTCTAAATCTGTGGTCCTTCAACCTCGTGGTGGCCTTCTGTTTTAGGGATGTAAATCCTTCGCGAATCCTCATCTTCTTCTTCAGCGATCACATTATAGCATTCCAACGCGTGACTGAGTCGAGTAGCCCACTTAGGCTGAACCAGGTCCAAAGGATCTTGTGGTATCCTAAAGATGTTGCTTTCACCTCTTGTAGCACCTCATCAATATAGTGAAATCCATCTTCAAAATTTAATCTCATTATGAATCCTTCACACAGAATATCCCATTCACCAGTACCATGGTGGAGCTCCATTTCTATGTACTAGTTCATCGGGATGGCATCCAGGGTGTGACAGAACAAGTGCACCCATTCAAGTTGGGGCTTCTCTCCATAAGCCTGAGCCCATTTGGCTATGTACATGCACAGATCATCCTACCCATCATATTTGTCTGCTATTCATACCTTCGTCTTCCCAAAGTGTGTTCTCATCATCCTCCTACATTCGTGCCAATCATCAAATATTCCATAGTGCATACCCCACCATCTTGTGGGCGTAGCATGTAGTGCCCAGTCCAATGCTTGGAAGCACTACTTTTCTAGTACCTCCCTCTCAAATGAATCCAAAAAGATATCTATATCATTCAAGCCATCATAAGTGGTCATATTTCTTACCTTCAACGACACACAGTGCAATGACCAGGTCATCATGTTGCAAGTTAGTGTAGTTACCTCATGTAACCGATTATGTGAGTGCTCTAATTCTTCATCGGAGTTCAAGGTGCAGGAACTCTCACGATCCCATGTAATTCATCCATCCACTATTGGATTCACCCAATCTTGGTCTCGCGCTATTATCTTATAGATACAGTCTAGGTCGTCATCCCTCTCATAATCATGGATTGGTTTAGTATAGCATGATCCCTTAGTAGGATCTAGGGGTACTATTATGCATATCGATTTCTTCTCAAATATCATCTTTCGCTTCTTTAGGTTGATTACTCTATTCATGTTAGTAGCCCAATCAATGCCAAGGAGCATATGATAGGGGTTGCTATCATGCACAATTTCTATTACTTCAAAGTCAACGAGCGTGCTCACACCTTCAATATCTATAATCACCCCTTGCAACCACCCCATGGGGATGATATTCTACTGGTTTACCATCCTTAGATGAATTAGATACCACTGCAGCGTAGGTCTCCCCATCTAATCCAAGTCTACTTTGGTAGGGCATTCGCATCTAACCCTAGGTCCAAAATAACTTGATCCATTTCATACTCTCTTATCTGCATGGTCAGTTTCATCTCCCATCCTGTCCTTGTTTTATGCTTACCAATCTTTTGTACTATGCACGACTCACTCGAAGTGGTTTCGGCGCTTTGTTTATGAGCTCTTGTAACCCCTTCACGTTATTACTATAACGAAGTAACTTCATGTAGGTCTCCAGGATAGTTGTAGGCATAGAAGGGTCCATCTCATGATCAAGCTTATCCTTGCTCCCTAAGGTGGAGGCCTCAATGAACATCTTCTTTGCTTCCATGAATGTTTCATGTGCACACTCCAAACCGAACTTAGCTTCCTTCGCTGGAGCTTTGTGAACCCCTGTACTATCTTCGGGTTGTTTCCCCTTGTCCTCTCCTATTGTGATTCCACTTTGGAGCACTATATTCACATTCAGATCCTCTTCATGTTGCTCAGACCTCATCTTTTATAGGTTCTAAGTCGACTGAGGTTGTGGCACCCCTTTGTCATGTATCCTTGCTACCAGTGTAGGACATTCTTCCATTTCATGATCAAACAAAGTGCAATATTTGCATGACAGACATGTTGGGTCAGTGAAATCATGGGCATAGTGTCCCAATCCTCCGCAATTATAGTAGATCAACTGTCCCCAACCTCTGCCAGGTCCTCCTCTACCTCGGCCTCATTTGCACCCCTAGAAGCCTATCCATGCCATCCCCGCACTCTGGTCAGGGGGTCACATTTCTTCCTGAACCCTATAGGAGGGAGTTCTATCCATCATTAATTCATAGCTTCTGCAATTACGCTCATCATGCCCTACTAACCTACATAAGTTGCAGAATAGTTGTTGCAGTGTCTGTACAAATATTTGCAGCAAATGACAATTATTCGTGGCATGTTTTCCTACTACTTGACATATAGTGCACCACAATGTAGGCTCCGTGCTTGGTCTTGCCTGATATTCCAGCCTCAAGGGCATCAGAGCTCCTCCTACAATATAGTTCACAAAGACTAGGCAATGGTCTTTGTCATGCCCTTGACCCTTGCATTTCAGTCACCATACCTCTTCACACACCTCTGGTCAAACTATTCTGTCCTGCTTCAAAATTTGCATCTGGAGGAAAATATTTTTCAGCTACGTATGGATCTGTTGACCCCCAAATTCGGATCTTACATTGTTGTTTCATGCAGGCTCATTGCAATCTCCAAGGCGTCTACTTGAGTTGTTATCTTCTCTTGTGACAACACAACCCTTAGGTGTGGCAGGAGTGAAGCCACAAACCACTCATGATGTTGTCCATCTATTAAGTTCATATCAGCTTCATGGATTTTTCACTTCAATCTCTGATCTAATTCCCAAGGTGTCTCGCTTGGCTGCATCGTGATTTCCTTGAATCCCACAATTGATTGTTCCTTAGACTTAGGCCTATTGAATTCTCTATCCATTGATGTTTGGTTGTCTGCCACTCCAGCATTCAAGTTATCATTAGAGTACTTGATATACTAGGTTTGCGCATGATCCTGCAAAGCACTAATCAATGTCGCCTTCTTCATGTGATCATCTATAACACCCTTATCTTCCCATACGGCTTTTGTGATGAACCAAAACTGGTCCAGGTCCTCATTTCCCAAGCCTTTGAACAAATATAGCTTCACTAAATTTTCCATACTGAACTGCGGTGGAGGTGGAGGTGGTATGGTTGAATTCACAGGCAATGGTGGTGAAGTTGGAGGTGGTGTGGGTAGAGGTGGTAGTTGCAGAAATCCTTTTCCTATTAACTGAATAGAAGTTCATGGAGAAGCCTGCACTACTCCCTCTTCATCACCTCATGGAGGAGAAATAAATGGACTATATTTAGGACGCTTTCTCCCTTCATTCCTATAAGTCTTTCTGCTTCGCCAAGCTCCAAACATCAAGGTAGCTGCATAACCCACTTTTCAGAAAATAACATTTTAATCTAGGTATTCAAAGATTTCAAATACTTACTTCACGGTCCTTTAAAAAAGCACTTCTCCCCCTCACTCTAGCTGATTGAGGTATTGACCGCAAATTGAGTTACAAATCCTCCTATGATTTGATTGAGCCAATGATCGATAGTGCGGGGGATCTTATCCTCAGATGCTTCTAATTTTTGTACTAGCTTCGAGGTCCAAACAATAGTACCATCAAGTCTCCACCTTCCTTGGCTATCTGCTAGCTTCGCAATCCACTCATATAGCTCAACCAGAAAGGAGTAGAAGAATATCTCGGGGTTCTCTCTATATAGGTACCTGTCCAACCACTGTTCCTTTGTCAGTCGTGGGTTTCTGTTGTCCTGTGCCATGAATTCATGGATCTTCCTATCCAACCAATCTGCGATCTATTTCTTCATTCGATTCTAGTGATATGACATCACACATCTCTTATGCAAATTCCAGTCTTGGCGATGAAAACATTTGTTGGCTTGCGGGTGCCTGACCCAGGTTCAATGTTAGTTAGCCAAAAAAATCCTTACACTACTAGCCCTTCCGACATCAGCCCACTATGCGTGGATTGAAGTCTCACTTGAAGTAGTATGGGGTGATGATGGAAAAAAGTTTCCACACCCTGAGATGGTCATGATGTTGGTTTATTCCTTCTATTCCTACTTTCACGCATGTTACTTAGCTCTAGGGCTTGCGATACTAGCCCTTTATTTCACCATTGAGTACCTCCATGGAAGGGTACAATTGACCTTCATACAGCCCTAACCTACGGCCTAGGTACTTTCACGCTGTTATGGTAGTGTACTGTGCAGATTCCTAAACTAGTTTAAGTGTCTTACTTATCTTATTAGACAATCATAGTTAGCACCGCATAAAAATATGTTCTTGTGTTCACTTAACAATGTCATTACATACATTCGCACATGATATAAGCATTATAAATGAAATTCATACATAACATGTGAAGATGCATTAATAGGAAACAAAGACATAGAATTTGTAGAATGCTTATCTTTGTTGATATATTCAGATGATTACAGACTCTATCTGCCCTGCGCACACAGCTACAGGGGTCCGCGCACTCAACTGCAGACTTATATCCTAGGCCTCTGCGCACTCAGCTGCAGATCCTCTACCTACACTACGACCCAAAACTTAGACTTCTTACTTCAGAGCTATCACTATCTGACTCGTGATTCTTCAACAACTACTTAGAGAAAAACTCTTTTTACACAATCCCATGGTCCGTGAACCATGGGTATATCTTTTACAACCCACTTTACTTTACAAAAATAAGGGCAGACAACCCTTTTTGACTCATGACACCTTTGTGCTCCATGGCCACAAAATGCAGGGACTTTACAAGTTTATTACAAAATTCAACCCAAAAGATGGGTTTTTAGCCCCAAAACTGTGCTTGGGGGATCTCATTCCTAACACCCATCTAGTCTAAGGGGTGAACCATGATCTGATATGACTCTGTAGCACCCTCCTCCCACATCTACCCAAGCAACTAGCCAACTGGGGTAAACATGCACCGAGAGGCCACTATGATATTATTTTACCTCTAGGCTGATGTTCAGGAAGTGGAACAAATGAAAACACACCATAGAGTCATTAATTATTAGCTACATAACCCTCAGGAACCAATCCAATACTTTAGACAACTTTCGTTGGGATCCCACTAATATTTTGGACAATTTAAGGCTCAATCACTCCCATTCTATAGGCATGAGTGCGACCAACAACACAAAGTTTCTCTCATAGGCTTGCTTGCCAATGACTAGAGATAAAAATTGTCAGTGCTATGCCAATCACCCTAAGGTTTGAGCCACTTTCTAAGGCCCAAAGCTGAGGTCACTACCTAGAATTGAACTATCTCTTCAAATCAGTGTAAAAACATGCAAATGACAACATTAAATCAAATACTTGTTTAAGACCTTGACTGGACCCCTACTATCCATGACATGCATTTTTTCAAACATATTGCGAATGTGTAATCTACAGGCGTAATTAACGGTTCTAAGCATATGGGCCTCATGCGTAGCTGAGAATCGCGAAGAGCCATTTATGCCTCAACACATCAACTACCATTCCATCCATTAAGTCATAGATACAGGAATCATTCAATTATAAGTAAAAACATAATGAGAGCCACACATGGCTATTGTCATAAAACACATAACCAGCATAATAGGGACAAAAATACTCATGAAGGTAAAAACATATGGACCTCATACAATTCATCAAAATTCTTGTAGAAATACAAGGATAAATAACCTTTCATTATTGATGTAAAATCTGAACCTGGGATGGGACTTCCATGTTCCACCCGATTGTAGAATGGTTGAGCCAAATCTCTCTTTAGCCATTCACCCTCATGCCATATTCCAAGCTTGAATGTGGGATCTCATAGAAAACATCAATAAAAACCACCTAGGGATTCTAGAGGACATCTGCATAAACCCATCAAACAATGATTCCACCCCACGGTTGAACATCACAAAACCATCATCTGGTCTTTCTCTATCCAAACCTTTCAAGCCTGTAGATCTTTTGTCCAACCAAGGCTCTAGGACTAGTAACTCAACCCAAAACTTTTACTAGGTTCCATAGCATTTTTCCAACTAAGGCTCCAAGACTAGTAACTCAACTCACCAAGGGCTTCAGAGAGTTTGTCCAACCAAGGCCCCAAGACCAGTAACTCAACCCAAGCTAAGGAAACATGAGAACCAACCAAAAACACAACAACTAAAATAAACCCAATCATGATGGCTATCTAGGAAATGGAAAGGCTAGGCAATCCAATGTCAATCCCGACCATCCTCCATACCAATGCCAGATCATAACTAAGAATCCATATGCATATGCCAAAACTAGAGAATAAAACATACATGCAACTCGGTACCTACAAGCAAATATTATGTAGCTACTGATCCCCATGCATTCTTGTTGTTTCCTACTCTTCCTTTTCCTTGTTTATCCAAGAATCCAGGTCTGCCACACCCTCTAAGAGTGCTCCAAGAAAACTATCTATCTCTAAGAGTAAGAGAGAGAGAGAATAATTAGAAAAATCCAATAATGAAATAACAAAAGGTTACCAGCTGATCCTTGGAAGCCTTTTTATGAATGAGGCCTCTATTTTCTTCATTTTCCATTATTTTCCTTCAATTTCCTCCTCACATGAAACCTATGATTGTTCACCTCCATTTTCAACTAATTTCCATTATTTTCGTAAATAATTGTGCCGAAATTCCATTTTACCTTTATAAAGCCTTAACCATTTCCTTTGCCAATTTCCTTAGCCATAAACAATCTCTAATGATCCTCGTCACTAGGATTTTAGCAAAATTCAGCTTGGAATAAGTGTCCCATCGACTTGGTTACTGTTTTTAAATTTTATTACATGTAATTTTCACCAGGGCTTTTAAATTGGCTGACACTCAAGATATTGTTCTTTAGACCCTCAATGAGCCACACATCATCTTCACTGGTATTCTTTTCACCAAGGTTGGCCTTACCATTTCCCAACACTCTAGTTGGTTCATTACCTTCAAAAGCAATATGGTCACTCTTGGTTCTCATTAGAGAGTGGAATATGCTCATATCTCCTGATATATGGTGTGGATATTAACTTTCAATGTACCACTTATCATCCGCATCATGTGAGAAAAGAGAAATAAAATACTTTCCTAGCCACTCCTTTTTCTCCCACATGGTACTTGGTTGCTTTCTTGCTTGAGAACCATCCATTGTCTTTATTCCTTGCCTATTTTGACTATGCCTCTCCCTTTGAATAAATTGACATAAAAATATAGGCATGTTATAATCTTTAGCCATGCACCTAGAATTGTGGTACACATAACACTCCACATGACCAAGGTATCAGGTCAAGGGATTTGAACTTCTATTACTCATGTTGATTCTCCATCTCCTTGTACTAGATCTACAATCAATGGCCTTGTGGCCAAATAGATTACATAAATAACAATAACCATTAAACAAACTTGTATAGCTAAAGGTTGGTCCTCTTCTTGTCTGATAAAAATACTACATAAATGTGTACATTATGCTCTCACAGGTAGTTTCCACATTTCCAAAATTGTGTCAAATAAAGCACTCAACCTCATCCATAAAGGGGGAAAATGAGTTTTGAATCCTACTCAAAAATCTATCGCTATGGATTCTATGAGAAACTTGTCTTCTAGATGTGAAATCTCCTTGAGGTATTTCTCTCTATTGGATCTACTGCTTATTTCCTTGATTACTGCTACTCTTATTGTTCCTATTGTTTGCTTCAAGCCTTTTGAGTTTTTCATTCTTTCTCTTTCCTACATGTGAGTTGGGCTCTCCATTTTGAAAACCAACACCAAATATATCTAATGACTATCTTTGGTTTTCAAGAAAATTTTCCAAGACTATGATACTCTTCTCCATTTTTAGATTCTCCTTGACAAAAATCGCTTCAGCTTCTAATTTTTCACATTTATCTTCATTTTCTCTATATCATTTCCTAATTCCTTCTTCAAATATTCCTAATTCTTCCAACTAAGTCTTGAAGCTTATAATCTCCTCCTTGAGCTTGGCTTCCTTATCATCACAAATCTGCAATACATTTTCTTCAACATTGCTTGTAATTGTTAGTCTACCGACTTCACCACAGAATGTTCAATGACAACCATTGTTGATTCATATTCTTTCTTAAGGAGCATATAATCATTCTCTTCTTCACTATGAAAATCATCATATCAATCAAAATTATAACTCAATGTTACATCATCGATGTTTTTATCTTGAAGCTCAACTAGTTCGGTTGAAGCTTCGATTCCTGATTTTTTACTCTGATTTTCTACACTGTTCACACTAGGAGGAATTATTCCTTTAGGTTGAGTCTCTTCCTTCTTTGGGTCCTTCTTATTTCCTTTATTTTTGTTTCTCTTCTCTAGCTCTCCACTACTACTAGTATTATCACCACCAAACAAGATCACCAATCTGTCCCATATTTCTTTAACATATTTTAAATCACTTATTTTATCCACATCCACATTATGGATCTTATCACACACAATGCATCTCACTAGAGAATCCTACTACGATACACTAGATGAAGATGTAGCCTCACCACATCCTTCATAAACAAGTTTCCAATAGTAAGATCCATCAGATAATAGTAAATATTTCACTTTATCTTGCTATACCCTGAACTTTGATATTATGAGAGGAGACACTCCTAGAGGATTCATTCTAGAAAAAAATTCAAAAATATGATAATACTCCCTAGATATTCTCTCCAACAATTAAGTTGCAACCAATAACCCCGCACTGATACCACTTGTTTGAAAGTAGAGTGACCACTGAGAGGGTAGGGTGAATTAGTAGTGATAGAAAATGTTGAAATTTAAAATTTTTTCACCAACAAAATTGATCATACATTTCATAGCATATCATAAACATATATAAGAAAATAAACTATATAAAAATCAATATAATCATCAAATCAAGAAACCATAAAGAGCGCAAAGATGTCTAATGGAAACCCTCAAGGGGAGAAAAAACACCCATTAATATTTCTCTGCTTCTCTTTTTATATTAATTCATCATTCAATTTGATTTACATCATTTAGCTGGCCTCTACTAGCTAGAAGCCTGTTGTAGCAGCTACAACCACCATCCAAAATTTGGCTCGCATGCAAATTTCAGAGCATAATTTGGATCCTACAACCAATAATCCTTGGTCACTTGTTAGTAAGCTAATGATTTTAAGCTCCCCTCCTTGATCCTAAGAGTTGTTCACATTCTCTCTTTATGCAGCATGTGTCATTTTCGGGCATAGGGGTTATTGTTTGTCATTAAAAAGGAATGTTGTCTTACTTCAAGGGAATTGTGTGTGTGTGAGTGGTCGTCATCACCTAGACATGTTTCGCACATACCTTATGCACTCTTGTCATGAAGGATGTTGCATCAAGAAAAGTATGTCTTATGCATTTTGGATGGTCTATGTTGTGTCACTAAAATTCTGTGTGCGATCAAAATCAAGTCCTATCATGTTTACATATGTTTCACTAATCTCACACTTAGCCATTTTCCTGAGCAACCTAGCCTTATCCAACTTCCTTGAACTATTTTCTTTACTTCTGCAACCATCAAGCTTCCTCCCTTTCTTGCTAAACCTCATAGTGCATAGAGACACCAACCTCTTGCATACTGAAACCCTGCACCCCATAGAGACCCTAGCTGACACTGCTCTCTAGAAATGCACAGAGTAGTCAGGCAACCACCACTACTATCCATAAATGCATAGAACAGTCCAGCAGCATTGCACTCAAAAATTGCATAGAGGTGTCCTCCCAGGACCCCTGTCCCACAATAGTGCTTTGAGCCTCAAAACTACACAGTGTTTTCCAAGTTCTCTTATTGGTCTTGTATGTTGAAACTTTGTAGATGGGCCTCCCAATGCCTAATTCCGACAACAATCACTATCTGTTGAAATCGCACATATCTACCTCTCAGTGACTATAAGAAAATGTGACATGATGAAATTTCCTTTAAGGAGTTGTGGAGAAGGACCATGGAACCAAAAAATGGAAAAGAACAAGACCATATGCAAACTCTGTCAAATGCATGATCATCTTGACAGTAAGTATTGTAAGTAAGGAACATCTTTTGAAGTACCCTTCTTATTTGAGTTTGCATGACTACTTGTCATTTTCATATCACCCTGTCCTGAGTAACATGCATATGCAGAAACATGAAAAGTCATCTTATGTGTTTCTTCTACATGTCTTTCTTCCTTTTCACTTGTTCAACCAACTGTCTCCTTCCACATGTTGATTGCTATGTCATCCTTGCAACCTCATTCTAGTGATGTTGAAGGTTGTGCTTGATTTGTGTTTTCCATGTACACATCTATCACACTCACACATGATGTTGTATGCATTCTCAAACAAGCACCTTCGTGGTTCTTCAATGATCTATCACAAGTGTCACGCTTGCCACTCGCACTGTCGGTTAGTCACAATGAGTATATGTTGTTTGAGGTGTCTTTTCATTGAGTCATGTTGAGTGTATGTTCATGAGGTCGTGTATGCATAAGTTCACTCACCCACACACTTAGTCAGTTTGTTGAAATTCTGACGATCAGATCACCCTCCAATACTTGGACATTCGTTGAGCTACATTGAACAATTTTAACCCATAATGATCATTTAATGCTTCCCAGAATTGCATAGAGGTTGAGGCTATCTCCCAGGCAGCCTGTGTAGTGCAATCCTGGAATCGACTAGACTGACTATCACTAGAATAGTGTAGAAGTTGTTCAACAAGCCATTTTAATCTGTGCTACCCACAAGCATATCAACTAAGCCTTCAGTTGGTCAACTAGAGAGTTTGACCAAGCAGTGACCCCAAAACTCACTCCCCCAAAAAATTTGCACAAAAGTCACAAAGCATGTCCACTCCACTAATTGAATAAACTGCACAGACATGCTAGATAGACACCTTATGTCCTTCACTGTCTCCCTCAAAAAATTCCACAATGTTTCTAGATAGTCACCTAGTCAGTCAACCTTTTGTTCGCCCAGAAAACTACCCAGTTTTCATGAGAAGTCACCTAGCTATTCAACATCCCGCTCAACTCATAAACTACACAAGGATGTTCAATAGAACAACCTCCTAGGAATTGCACATTTTTTCCAGCAGACTCTCACACCCCGCTGCCAGCTCCCCAAAACAATTATGAATTTTTCCAAGAACGCCTCTTGTAGCTTGCTGCCAGCTCCCCGAAGAAATTGTCCAGTTTTTTCTGCCAACCGCTCTACTGCTTGCATTGCTTCCCTCAAAAAGTTATGCAAATTGGCCCTCCAGATGACCCAAATCCCGCGAACAGTCAGTACTGATATGGATTGTCCTTCCTAGTCTCCCAGTGACCTCTGCGCAATTTTGACCATTAGTTCTTGGAGCCCGCATCCTAGCTTGAAATCTTCCTTGCATAGTTCCAAGAGCCTTTTCGTCTCTCCCATTCACCTGCATTTGAAAGTGAAGGATAACGTGTCATGGTAGACAAGGAGATTTCTAGATTTAATGTCATCTAGTCATGAGAGATTGCAGATACAGGTACATGGATGTGACATGATGTGACGATAAATGGGATGAACAAGAAGAACACATGCAAGGAGATTTCTTCATTAACATACAAATAAGGAATACATGCGAGGAGATTTGTTCGCAAATGAACGAATGAGGAATGCATTTAAGGATATTTGTTCGCGAATGACCGAAAACATGAACCATGTCAAAGTACATTCGAAGGAGGAACATGCATGTGCAAATATCAAATGAACACCAAGACCAGAAGACTCCACACACCTTTTCATGTAGATTTGAAGCTATGATACACCAAGAGCACATCCATCACTCAGTAGTATTGTGGCTCGACATGGACACCAACAACATCATGACCATACTGGCCCTACCATGTGAATTCGTGTAATCAGTCATCTCAGTCACATCACTACTATGGCCCATACTATTGTAGATCAATGTAATGTAACATGGAAGTCAAGGATACCCACATGTAAATCTGAAGAGTCATGTAAAGTTGAAGACTCATGTAAGTCAAACAATCATGAGGAAATTCAACTAGTCACAAGGGCTAGTTTTTCTCTTTGCTATAAACACCCCTCGTTTGTACATCGAAAGATTTCTTTCAACTTAGCTCCTCCCACATAGCCTTGAGAGTCTATAGTCTTTTCCTTGAGGAGTGAGTAGTGGCTCCAACGCCTCATGTACGGGGTTAGTGATGTATGGTATACCGATGTGTCTTGGAACTCTTGCTTAATTTAGAAGCTTGACAATAGGTCAACACATTTTCATACATGTATTGTAAATGTTTGTAAGACTAATCTTTGAACACTTGTAATGCATGTTACTTTAACTTGTGTTAAAATTGTTGAACTATTTATGTTGTTTTAATACATATGTTTATGAAAATGTGTTGTATAAATTGTTAATGTTGTCTCGCTCGTTCAGGCTACCTCGCTGGACAGTAGACATAAAAGTTCCCATAATGTTTATATAATGGCCTTCACACTCACACAAACTGCTCCACTAGGTGCTATACTTGCTATCCCCTTATCATGTGTTTGTGACTGCCACATCTATGTGGACTAATCCACTGGAAGTTGTGCATGTCCTGTTGTGTTGTGTGTCTTTGACAGAGTTGGAACTCTTCCCTTTTGACTAGAGACTCACATCCACATTGTCCGTCAGTGGTGAAAGAACCTTGACACAAGTAACACTATCACTCACCAATCACGCGAACCTCGTTGTTCGAAGACAAATCAGATCACTCTCATGTGGTGACAAGAAAACATTAAGGCATATCATTAAGGTAATGGCAACTAGGCCATCGTACTGGATGGGACTCCTACACCAAATTGTGTGACATCTAGTTGGGAATTCATATTGATGATATGCCCTGAATGTTGGTGGGTCTATCACCATCAAAATTTCTAGTACTAGAATGGAGTTTGTTATAGTTCACCATCTAAAATGTCTATCCAACAGACGTATCTTGCACATTGAGAGGGATTTCTAGGATGACTTGTCACAAATCATGTATCATGGTGAAGGCGAAGTGGCATGCCCTAAGAACTTAGATCACTTCCATGTGCTCATGGAGTATGTGCAAGGCTTTAATGAAATAGAGGTCTTTTCGCTGCTCGCACACACACTTTGTGACCGCCCATTGCAATGGTGTAGCATACTGCCTCATAACTCCATGCACTCACTCAAGTAGTTTATTGGTCTAATTGAATCTCTTTTTCACCAATTTGATCCTGAGGCACTTGATAAAAAAATATTAAAACAACAGAAGGCCTTGCATGAATCACCTACGGAGTTTTTGCTACAATTACATCTATTGATGTTTGAAGCTTCGAAAAGTAAAATGAAATTCCAATATCTCATGGATAGATTTGATTATTATCTTACCAAATCAATCTATCCCAAGATGAAGTTGAATTTCAAACCCTATTCGGCATACTTCAAAGATGGAATTACGCAATCACAAGTGGACATTGTCGCCGTCAAAAGTGATTGTTCACCTTCCCCTCATCAAACAGCTCCACCACCGCAGAGTGATGTGGGAGAACATGCGAACACATATTTTCAACACTCACGTCCTCCCACCCTCAATACTCTCAATATCTATGTAGATTTGGTTGGGAAGCCCATGGATTGTCATACACAGTTGTTGTCTCAACCTCTGTCTCCATGTTTTGTTGATCCTTTGGATTGTACTATCTTGTGTTCTTCCATTCCAAACTCTAAACCTATTGCGAACGAGGATCAAGGCATCGACGGAGTTGATGTTGCACAACCAACCTGCATGCTCATTCATGAAGAGTATGACTGAGCATCTCAACATGAACCCACGTTGAAGGATGACATCCTTCTATTTGTGCCTCCTCCACTTTTTGCTAACATCATTGGTGATTCTGTTATCTCTAATTGTCCTTGTGTTAATCCATACACGAATGCATCTTCTTCTAATCATTCATAGAACACACCTGATGTCAGTCCATCATTTGATAGTGGAGAGGACAAACCATTCATTAAAAACCCACTTGATTTTTCATTTGCATTTTCTGGAAATACAAAGGGTGAACATTATAGCTTCTCATCTACCCCTCTGTGTGATTCATCAAATCATGAGGATGCCGACAAACATCATGATTATTTTTATCATGGTTGTCGTGATCTCTGTACTTCTTCATCTAATCATGATCTTGATTCTCTCATTGTTAATTTTTCTAAGTTACTGGTCTCTGACAATCTATATATTGACGAAGTGGAAACCCCATAGGCTGTTGAGGCACTTCAGCCTGAGCTAATGGTTCTGTCAAGGACTCATTGTCCTGAGCTTAGTTCCACTCCTGATCAGAAAATTTGTGAACCATCGAAGGCTCCTCATCACTCATCTGTATGCACAGAAGATCAATCCAACACACAAATTTCGCTTCCTCCACCAAAATCACATGATCCCATCACTCATGCACTAGAGGAATCATTCATAGCAAGCACACTTGCAAGGCATAAGCTGTCTCTTTTCTTCATGTTTGCTTATCTAGCATAGTCAAGGTAGTGCATATTATTATCATTTGTACGTAGTGTGTCACAACATCATGGTAAGTCCACACAGGGTTTGTCTTGCGCTTTCACTCTTTTCTGTTCTATGGACGTGTTTAAACTCAAAGTGTGTTGGCCTTGTAGGTTTTAACCTTGTACAGAAATTACCTGCATACGAATTCTAAAACACATAAAATAAACAATGCGAGAGCATAACACATAAAACACATATACATAAATATTTTCCCCTGGATTCCAAAACCGGGACTACTAGTTTGATTTTTCATTATGTTTCTTTCAATTTTACAATACATATATATACATGTCAAAGAATCCAATACCGTGGGCTGAAAACCATCATGCCCAAAAACATGTGCGAAAACCATGCACAAAACCATAGGTAGGTCCGCCCACCTAATATAGGCCCCAAAAAAGATTTGCCCAAGGTGCTACCCCAGACCCCGTAGAGGGGGGCTAACTGCCCCCCTCAAACCCCTTGTACAGGGGGGCCTTCTCGCCCCCCTATGACCCCCCTCACTGCACAATTGGCACAACGAAGGGGTGGATTGCTCCCCCTCCAACCCCTCAGTTGACTAGGGTTGCTAGTCATGGAAAGAATATAACACAACCCAACATTCTCCCACTTGTTGTTTTCTTTCCACAGGGGGCCATAGGAGAGCTTACTCATTTATCCAGTCATGCAACGCCCATTTTTTTCTACACCAAGATAACTTCTCAGAGCTCATAGATTTTGTTTATGCATCTACAATATTCTTCAAAGTGTCCACCTTTACCAGCAACATCTTTTTGTCTTCTATCATATCCCTCACAAAGTGATATTGAACATCAACGTGCTTTGTCTTCAAATGATAAATAGGTTTCTTTGCCAAGAAAATTGCACTTTGTCTATCACATTATATCCTTATAACTCCCTGTACCCCATACTTGAACACAATCTTTGCGACCAAACTGCTTCCTTGCTTGGATAAGTGGCTGCCATGTATTCTTCCTCTGTAGTTGATAGTGTCACTATAGATTATTTCTTACTCATCTAACCGACTGCACCTCCAAATGGGTTAAACACATACCCACTTGTAGATCTTCCTTGATCCGGATCTCCATCCTAGTCTGCATCAACAAAGTCACAGATATACAACATGCTGTCCAATCCTGGTCTTCCTTGGTAGCAAAAGCCATAATCACTAGTGCCACACAAATACTTGAAAACCTACTTTGTTGTTGTCCATTGCTCCTCCCATGGTTTTGACATAAACCTATTCAATACTCCCACTCCATATGCAATGTCTAGTCTAGTACATACCATCGCATACATTAGGCTACCAACTACACTTGCATATGAAATAGGGGACATGTCCTCTTCCTCTTCTTGTGCCTTGGGACATTGTTCAATAGATGACTTCACACCTATAGGAATAGGAACCTTCACCGGTTTACTATCCTACATATTAAACCTCTGCAGTATTGTCTTGACATACTTCCTCTAGTTTAACAAGAACTTCCTCTTTGCCCGATCCCTTTTAATTTCCATGCCCAAAATATAGTTTGCAACACTAAGATATTTCTTGTTGAATTTGGAGAACAACTGGGCCTTTAAATCTTGGATAATTTCTTTGTCATTTCCAAACAGCAACGTATCATCCACATATAGACCAGATAAATAACACGGTCACCAATTAATTTAGAATACACATAGTGATGTGCTTTTCTTCTGGTGAAGCCAAGTCCTCATATAAATGTATCGAATTTCTGATACCACATCCTTGGTGACTATTTTAACCCATACATACACTTTTTTAATTTTCATACTAGTTCTTTCTTACCCTTCACCGCAAAGCCTTCAAGTTGCTTCATGTAGATCTCCTCTTCTAGATCCTCGTGAAGAAATTTTGTCTTCATGTCCATCTGCTCTACCTCAAAATTGAAAGTAAAAACAATAGATAAAAACAATATAATAGAGGCCACCTTGGAAACAGGAGAAAATATATCACCAAAATCAATATCCAACACCTGGGAATAACCTTTTGCTACCAACCAAGCTTTGTATTACTCCACCTTTCCTTCTGCATTTGTATTCTTATTGAAAACCCATTTTCTACCAATGGGTTTCCTTCCAGCCAGCAACTCCACTAGATCCCAAGTCTTATTTTTGTGCACAGATGCCATTTCATCAACCATGGCCTCTTTCCATAGTTTGTCATCCTTTGAATCTACTGCTTCCTTCATAGTTTTGGGATCATCATCAACAATAGATAAAGAAAAATTTGAACAAAAAGCAGATGGACTATACCTTTCTATCTACCTTCTTTCTCGAACTGATCTTCTCACAACCGGAGTTTGTGGATGTTCATCTTTTGATTCCCCTTCTGTTGTAGATTCAGATTCTTCCTCCTTTAGCTCAAACTCTACCTTCTCAAGTTCATTTGGTTGGACTTCATGTTTAATAACATATTTCACCTCTATGAGCACCACACCATGGATGTACACAACCTTCCTTCTTATTGGGTTCCAAAGTTTATAACCCTTTAAACCATCCTTATACCCAATAAAGATGCACTTTTCAGATTTACCATCCAAATTTTTTCTTTTCTCCTTTGGAACATGTACATATGCATCACATCCAAATACCCTCAAATGTGAAAGAGCAGGTTTCTTACTAGTCCATACCTCTTATGGAGTCTTATCCTCCAATGTTGATGAAGGTGATCTATTGACTAGGTAACATGCTATCTCTATTGCCTTTCCTAGAATTCCTATCCTAACCCGGCACCAATGAGCATGCTTCTTGCCCTTTCCATCAACATCTTGTTCATTCTTTTGCAACTCCATTTTTTGCAGGTGTGTATGGAGTAGTATTTTGCCATGCTATACCACACTTCTTACATAATTTTTCAAATTTCTTCTTGCAAAACTCTCCACCGTTATCTATCCTCAACACCTTTATCTTGTTCTCTGTCTGGTTTTCCACTAGAGCCTTAAATTCTTTAAACCTGTCAAAGACTTCAGATTTATTCTTGAGGAAATATATCAATGTATTCCTTGAGAAGTCATCTATAAATGATACATAGTACATATAATTACCCAGTGGTGGAACCTTCACGGGTCCAAACACGTCACTGTGCACAAGCTCTAATATTTGTTTCACCCTCTCACCACCAAAGGGGAAGCTCACCCGATTCTACTTCCAATATACATAATTTTCATAAAAATCAAAATCCATAGAGCTATTATTAATACCTTCTACCACACCTTTACCATGAAGTGTTCAAAGGCCCTTCTCTCTAATATGTCCAAGCCTTTGATGCCATAGCATGGTCTTTTCTCCAGAGACCACTAGATTTTCTACTCCACTTTCAGGAACCACGGAACTATTGCACCCATCAACAACATTGCTACCTTACATCTTGTACAGAGTTCTAATCCGAACTCCCTGCATCAATACTAGTGCTCCCCAAACCATCTTCTAGGTATCCTTCTCGAACATTATTTCTACACCGGCATCATCTAACCTACTTATAGAAATCATATTTCTGGCCAATGAATGAATATGCAAAACACCCCAGAAGTGTTCTAATCTTCCCACCTTGCAAATTCATCTTAAATTTTCCACGACCAACAATTTTAGCATTTCTATCATCCCCCAAGAAGACATCACCATCATCATATTTCTCATCTAAGTTGCAGAACCACTCTCTATTAGGAGTGAAGTGAACGGATGCACCCGAGTCAATCAACCATGCATCATGATCTACATGTGTACTTGAAGAAGCCAAGTACACATCCCCGCCTTCATCTAAGGTGGTTTTTGCCTCTGCAGGAGCAGCATCATCAAATCCCTTTCCTTTGTCAAGAGCTTTAGATTTACAGTCCCTTTTGTAGTGCCCTTCCTTTTTGCGTTTCCAATACACCTTTAAAGGTTTTGAACATTTAGATCTCTATCTAGATTTAGATCTCCCACTCGATGACTTATTTTTGCTTCTGTTCTAGGACCTTCCTTGTACAGACAAGGCATCACCATTCTGTCTCTCCATATTTTTCTGTCTCATCTCCTCCATAAGTAAGGATGTACTATTTCATCAAACTGTAAGGCAGTTGCATTACTACCTATTGCAAGAACCAGACTATCCAACGAATCTGGTAGAGAACACAACAAACTAATGCACTTACCTTCATACAAAATTTCAATATCAACAGATAATAGCTAACTTACCACAATATTAAATGCATTCATATGCTCTGTCATTGAGTCTCCATTTTTCATCCTCAGGTTATATAGATTTTTCCATAGGAACAATTTATGCACCAGAGACTTAGATTGGTACGAAGTCCCTAACTTGTCCCACAAAGCCTTAGTCATAGCTTCCCTTGATACATTCAACAATACTGAATCTAAGACACAAAAACGTATTGTGCTCTTTGCCTTCTGATCCAACTTCTTCCATTCGTCATCTAACACTCCTATTGGTGTAGTACCTAGATCTACCATGATCCACTGATCTTTATCTACCAACAGATCCTCCATATTGAATTTCCATAACTCAAAACTCTGACCATTAAATTTCTCTATCTCCATCTTTCCACTGCTTGCCATCTTCTTTCACCACCAGAATTGATCTCGCAAATCTCCCACTAAATAGGGTCTACCACAGGCCGAGCGAAACCCCTTAGTAACAAAGGCATCCCCTTGAAGCTAAAACAACTCTGATACGAAATGTAGGTTTTAACCCTGTACAAAAATTACCTGCATACAAATTCTAAAACATAGAAAATAAACAATGCCAACGCATAACACATAAAACTCATATACATAGAGATTTTCCCCTGGATCCCAAAACTAGGACTATTAGCTTGATTTTTCATTATGTTCCTTTCAAGGTTACAATACATATATAAATGTGCCAAAGCATCCAATACCATGGATTGAAAACCATTGCACCCAAGACCATGTGCGAAAACCAAGCACAAAACCATAGGTAGGTCCGCCCACCTAATATAGGGTCCAAAACAATGTCCCCAGGGTGCTACCCCAGACCGTAAAGAGGGGGCCTAACCACCCCTGTCAAACCCCCTGTGACCCCCCCGCTATGCAATCAGTGCAATGAAGGGGGTGCTTCGGCCCCCCTCTAACACCCTAGCTGAACAGGGTTGCTAGTCGTGGAAATAATATAACACAACCTAACATTCTCCCACTTGTTGTTTTCTTTCCACAATGGGCCACATGAGAGCTTAGTTACTTATGCAGCCCTATAATGCCCATTGTTTCTCTACAACAAGATAAATTCTCAGAGCTCACATATTTTGTCAATGCATTTGTAGTATTCTTTAATGTGTCCATCTTTACCAAGAAAATTCCACTTTGGCTGTCACAGTATATCCTTATAGCTACCTATACTAACCCCATACTTGAACACAATCTCTACAACCAAACTAATTCCATTCTTACATGAGTGGCTACCATGTATTCCACCTCTGTAGTTGATAGTTCCACTACTGATTGTTTCTTACTGATCCAACTGACTGCACCTCCAAATAGGTTAAACACATACCCACTTGTAGATCTTCTTTGATGCAGATCTCCAGCCCAATCTACACCAACAAATCCATGAATATCCAATACTCTGTCCAATCTCGGCCTTCCTTGGTAGCACAAACCATAATCACTAGTGCCATGCAAATACCTAAAAACCCTCTTCACTACTGTCCAGTGGTACTTCCCTAGTTTTGACATAAACCTGCTCAATAATCCCATTGCGTGTGAAATGTCTGGTCTAGTGTAGACCATCACATATATCAGACTACTGAATGCACTTTCATATGGAACACGGGACATGTCCTCTTCCTCTTCTTGTGTCTTGGGACACCGTTCAGCAGATAACTTGACACCTACAGGAATAGGAACCTTTACTAGTTTACTATCATGCATATTAGACCTCTACAGTATTGTCTCAACATACTTCCTTTGGTTTAAATAGAGCTTCCTCTTTGCCTAATCTATTTTAATTTCCATGCCCAAAATATAGTTTGCAATACCAAGATATTTCATCTCAAATTTGTAGGACAATTGGGTCTTCAAATCCTGGATAATTTCTTTGTCATTTCCAACTAGAAACATATTATCCACATACAAGACTAGATAAATAGCATGGTCACTAATTAATTTAGAATACACACAGTGATCTTCTTTGCTTCTAGTGAAGCCAATTCCCTATATAAATGTATCAAATTTTTGATACCACATCTTTGGTGACGGTTTTAACCCATACAAAGATTCTTTTAAGTTGCATACCAGTTCTTTCTTACCCTTCACCATAAAGTCTTCAGGGTAGCTAGTCATGGAAAGAATATAAGACAACCCGATAGGTCTTCATTGTTATAGCTTTTATATTTGTTGCTTCTCTTGACTGTGCTTCTCATGAACCATGCCTTCACCAACATGGTCCAGCCAATGAGCCGGTGGCTACATTGGAAATATCGCTTCATGTGAGTAAGGCCATGCATTGTTTAACATAGGAGTAGGAGTAGTATTTTCTTCTTGATTTGCTTGATTTTTCGTTTGCATGTTTGTTTGCTTGCTTGCTTGCTTGGCTTACCTATTTTGCTTTCACTTTACTTCTTCTCTTTTCTTTTCGCTTTCGTATCTTTCTTGTACTTGTAGGTTAACCTCTCGTTAAAATGTGTTTGGATCTCGAGACAAGCTGAGTCAATCTAAGAGGACTTGTACAACTATCGACATCTGGTTATCTGTTGTCCTCTCTCTTTATTAAGAACTTGTTTTCTTCAATCAATGATGTCTTGATGGAAAATGTGTTCTATTCTGAGTGAGTCTTTGTGAAAACACAACGGTTGCACTCTAACTAGTACCACATATTCTAATCAGTTCTTTTGGGTTAACCCTTGTCAGCTCAGTCAAGTAGAGAAAGTTGAGTGGGAAAAGATTAACATGTATGTCAGAGGTATACATAACAGAATTCTCTAAAGGAACAACCTCTTCTGATCTCAATAAGTCCGGATCCCTCTTCTACCTATGAAATAAATAAGTGCCTATGCATAGTTCTTAAGAAAACAAAAAAAATGAAAAATGAATAAGGCGAGAGAAGAGAAAGGTTTTCTGCATAAAGAGGTGATGCAAGTAACTCTGTCAGGGTACTAACCAAGCTCAATGGTAGCAGAGCGATGTTTGTGTTCTTGTGTGACTCTGTCGGGGTATTGTCTAGGCCTGCTGGTAGCAGAGCAACACCAAAGATGAAACTTAAACTCTGACAGTTATAGTACTTGTTCATCAATATACCCATCATTCCAAATCAAAATAACTAAGTTGAATTGGCTTGGAATGTGTGCTAACCGATCAAGAGAATGTTAGGGACTAGATCTTTCAAACAAGCTAGTGTGGAAACCACGATGATCAAAGAATCGAACAATACTTTAATAAGGGTTAAACTCGTTTTTCATGAAACAAGGTCCATACAGAGAGTTGGAGTTCTACCAGTGTGTCACAAAGTGTTGTAGGGAATACAACCACCCTCCAAAATTTTGGCTCATGTGTAAATTTCAGAGCCTACTTTGAATCCTGCGAGAAGTCATACTTGGTCGCTTGTTAGTAAGTTGATGATTTTAAGCTCCCCTCCATGATCTTAAGAGTTGTTTGCATTCTCTCTTTATGCAGCATGTGTCATTTTCAAGCATAGGTGTTGTTGTTTGTCTTGTAAAGGGAATGTTGTCGTTCTTCAAGGGAATTGTGTGTGTATGAGTGGCCGTCATCACATAAACATGTTTCACACTCGACTCATGCACTCTTGTCACAAAGGTTTTTGTATCAAGAAAAGTATGTCTTATGCATTTTGCATGGTCTACGTTATGTCACTAAGCGTCCATGTGCAATCACAGTCAAGCCGTATCATGTTTACATATGTTTCACTGTTCTTACACTTAGCCATTTTCTCAAGCAACCAAGCCTCATCCAACTTCCATGAATTGTGCGCTTTGCTTCTGCAACCATCAAGATTCCTCCCTTGCCTGCTAAAGCCTCATAGTGCGTAGAGACACCAACCTCCCTTGCCTACTGAAACCCTACAGCCTGCAAATACCCCAACCAACGCTCCTCTCCAGAAATGCAAAGAGTAGTTAGGGAGCCAGCGCTGTTCTACATAAATCTGCAGAGTAGTCCAGCTGCAATGCACTCAAAAATTGTGTAGAGGTATCCTCCCAAGAGCCCTATCCAGCAACAGTGCTTTGAGCCTCAAAAGTGTGTAGTATTTCCTAAGTTTCCTTGCAGGTATTACATGAAAAAACATTGCAGACGAGCCTCCCAGGGCCTCATTCCAGTAGAAGTCACTGTCTGCTGAAATTGCGCAGATCTACCTCTCAGTGACTACAGTAAAAGTTGACATGTTGATATCACTTCCAAGGAGTTGAGGGAAAGGACCAAGGAACCGAATAATGGAAAAGATCAGGACCACATGCAAACTACGTCAGATGCATGATCATCTTGAGGGTAAGTACGGTAAGTAAGGAACATCTTTCGAAGTAAACCTCTTAATTGAGTTTGCAAGACTACTTGTCATTGTCATATCACCCTGTCCTCAGTAACATGCATGTGCACAAATGCGAAAAGTCATCTTATGCATTTCTTCTACATGTCTTACTTCTTTTTCACTTATTCAACCAACTATCATTTTCTACATGTCGATTGTTATATCATGCTTGTGATCTCATTCTGGTGATGTTGAAGGTTGTGTTTGAGTTATGTTCCCCATGTACACATCTATCACAATCACACATGGTGTGGTATGCAAGAATCATCGTATTCGTTCAATGGTCTATCACAAGTGTCATGTTTGTCACTCGCACCATTAGTCAGGAACACTGAGTATATGTGGTCTTGATGGTTTGAAGTGTCTTGTCGTCAAGTCATCTTGAGTGCGTGTTGGGAAGGTCGTGTATGCACAAGTTCACTTGCCCACACACTTAGTCATTTTGTTGAAATTCTGAGGACCAGATCACCCTCCAATAGTTAGACCTTCAGTGAGCTACATTGTGCAGTTTCAACCCCCAATGATGATGTAATACTGCTTAAAATTGTAGAGAGCTTGAAGTTGTCTCCCAGGTAGCCTACACTGCGCAATCATAGAATCGACCAATTTGACTATCACTAGAACAACACAAAATTTTCTTAGCAAGCCATTTTAATCTGCACTGCCTGCAAGCATATCAATCGAGCCTCTAGCTAGTCAACTAGAGAGTTTGATGAGATAGTGACCCTGGGACTCACTCCCCCAAAAAAATTGCATAAAAGCTACAAAGCATGCCTGCTCTACCAACTGAAGAAACTGCACAGAGATGCCGGATAGATAAAATGTGTCCCTCACTGTCGCCCTCAAAAATTTGTGCAGTTTTTCCAACTAGTCAGCCAGTTAGCCAACCTACTGCTTACCTAGAAATATAATAGTTTTCATGAGTAGTCACCCAGCTATCCAGCATATCGGTGAGATCAGAAAACATGCAAGGATGTTTAACAGGCCAGCCTCCTAGCAATTGCATAGTTTTTTCCAGCAAACTCTCGGAGCCCACTACCAACTCCCCTAAAAATTGCGCAATTTTTCTAAGCAAGCCTCCTATAGCCCACTACCATCTCCCCAGAGAAATTGCATAGCTTTTGTCACCAATCCCCTTGCTGCCTATATTGCTTCACTAAAAAAATTACGTAGATTTTCCCTCTAGCTGAGCTAGATCCTTCGGATAGTCACTGCTGATCCAGATTGTCCATCCCAGTCTCCCATTGACCTCTGCGTAATTTTCATTGGTAGTGCCTAGAGGCCACATACTGGCTTGAAATCTACCTTGCTTAGTTTTAAGAACCTTGTCCTCTCTCGGTCACCTGCATCTGAATGTGAAGGATAATGCATCATGGTAAACTAGGATCTTTTTGGATTTGGTGTCATCTTGTCAGGAGTGATTGTATATATAGGTATATGGATGAGACATGGTGTGAATGAAAATGGGATGAACAAGAAGAGCACATACAAGGATATTTGTTCATGAATGGACGAAAGGGGAATGCATGCAAGGATATTTGTTCATGAATGAACGAACACATGAAGCATGTCAAAGCACAAGCGAAGGAGGATCATGCATGTGCAAACATCAAATGAACACAAAGACCATCGAAGACACTGGACACCTTGTCATGTGGTGGTGAATCTATGATACACTAAGAGCACATCCATCAATCATCAGC
This sequence comes from Pinus taeda, assembly GCA_000404065.3. Taxonomy (NCBI): domain Eukaryota; kingdom Viridiplantae; phylum Streptophyta; class Pinopsida; order Pinales; family Pinaceae; genus Pinus; species Pinus taeda. The sequence continues at coordinate 51,674 of APFE030713052.1, forward strand.
ACTATGGTTCGACATGGACACTAGTAGTAGCATGAGCATACCAGCACTCTTGTGTTAAGTCATGTCATGAATCATCTCTACAACATCACTACTATGGGTGAAAATACTGTAAATCAATGTAATGTAACATGGAAGTCTAAGAGACCCACATGTAAATATAAAGAGTCATGTAGAGTTTAAGAGTCATGCAAGTCAAATAGTCATGAGGGAAGTCGCGCAATCACAAGGGCTAGTTTTACCCTTAGCTATAAATACCCCTCATTTGTACATGCAAAAGCCTTTTCACCTTTGCTCCTACCACATAGCCTTGAGATTATGTATTCTTTTCTTTGAGGAGCGAGCAGTGGCTCCAACGCCCTGCTTACAGGGTTAGTGATGTATGGTGTACCGATGTGTTTTGCAACTTTTGCTTAATTCAGAAGCCTGATAACATGCTAGCACATTTTCACACATGTATTGTAATTGCTTGTAAGACTAATATTTGAACACTTGTAATGCATGTTTCTTTAACCTAAGTTAAAATATTTGAACTATTTTGGTTGTTCTAATACATATGTTTATGAAAATGTGTTGTATAAGTTGTTAACCCTATCTCGCCCATGTGGGCTGCCCCACCAGACACTAGACAAAACCATTTCCATAAAATTGGTATAATGATCGTTGCACTTGTGTGGACTACTCTATTAGGTGTTGTATATGTTATCCCTTCATTGTGTGTTTGTGTCTTCCGCATCCGTGTGGACTACTCTGCCAAAAATTGCACATGTCCTATTGTGTTGTGTGTCTCTGATGGAGTTGGGACTCTTCCCTTTCGACTGGAGACTCACTTCCACCCTCTCCCTCTGCGGTGAAAGAACCTTGACACAAGTAACACTAGCACTCACCAGGTAAGTAAACCTCACTGTTCGAAGACAAAGAAAACCACTTTAACATTCTGACAAGAAATAGCTAAGGCATGTCTTTAAGATAATGTCAATTGGGCCATCTTACTAAATGGGATTCCTACACCAAACTGTGTGAGGTCTAGCTGGGACTTCATATGAGGGAGATCCCCTGAATGTTGATGGGTCCAACACCATCAACAAAGTGAAAAACCCTTCTATAGTTTTATGACCACAACTACCTATGAAGACAACACTCCCATAAACCATGCATGTCACCACCTAATGAGGGTGACCACCCTCACTAATTTCCCATCCGTCACTCGAAGGAAAATTTTACTCCCTAAGAAAGTTCTTCAACCTCTATTGGAAGGAGCCACCATCCCTGTCTAGCTCAGCCACAGCTAAACATAGGTTGCTACCTCCTAATATTTTTAGGGCCACATTTTAGAATGTTTGAACTTGGACCCAAAATATATGTTAGATCCCTATAATACTAGTGATTCCCCCATTACTATTGTCATTGTATCCCTCATTGTTATTATTTTTCCCCTATTATCTGCATATTGTTATTAGTGTGCCCCATAGAAACCCACTCTTGTTATTGTTGTGCCCTTATGTTATTATTGCTAGGTCAGCTTGGTTATATTGTGACCCCTTAGACTCGTATATATAGAAGGGAGGTTTAATCATTTGTATCATTCAAGAATTGTTCATTTGTGTAATGTAAATGAGGTTGCCCCCTCGAAGAGGCTAAATTCTAAGGTGTTGGTATATCTTGTCTATCTTTTTGTAAGCTGGTTTCCTAACATTTGGTATCAGAGCTTTGGATTCTAGGGTCTCGCTACTCCAAACAGGTCATCGTGTCATTTTCGCTATAACGTTTTTTCTGTGATGTTTCTAAAGCTAAAAAAGCAACTCTTTCTAGCCAAAATCATTCTTAACTTTGGTTCCAAATTCCAAAGCTTGTGTTGTTATCTTTTCGGAGATATGATCTAAGGAAGTTACTGTTTTTGCAGACTCACGAATTACATTCCAAACAGGTGACCTAGGGAAAATCATCATATCTTTTGTTCTGTGCATCAGATTGAAATTTCATAAGAAATTTTAGAAACAGGATGGAATTTATTTTTTTGTATATCCATTTTAGGTACAAAGGTCAAAACAATGACATGAGGAACTTCGTACATGTTTTCTCTACTGAACTAGTCTATAATCAGGTAACCATGGGAGATTTGGCATAACTCTTCCTTGGAGAATCCAATATTGATCAGACTTGCGGTGTTAGAAAGAGCACTCAAAGGGATATTGTAGGATGCGATTTCAGATATTCAAGATCCATAGTTACAGAGATACAATAGATTCAATATCGATATCTTCCAAAGTGAAAGAAAAGGTGTGTAGTATTTTTTTTTAATTTTACATAAGATTCGTTTGAAAAAATAGTTTCAAGGAATTCAAAGGGAATAGTGAAGAATTATTAGCATTAATTGATGCCCCGAAGAAAGAAAATGGAAACACCTAGTAAGAAACCTAAAATATCTAGCATGACTCGTGAAGAAGACGAAGAAATGCAACATGATATATCAAAATTACAAGACCAAGTACAACAAATTTCACTCTCACAAAATGTAACTGAAGCCAAGATGAATGGTGTGGAAGCTAATATGAATGGAATGCAAGTTAATATGAATGGAATGGATGCTAAGATGAATGACATGGATGCTAGGATGGAAGAATTGAAGATAAATTTGAATAGGCTACCACAAGAAATAGTTACTAATGGTGAAAGGGTAGTAAACGAAACTAATGATGAGAACAAAAGAAATGTTAATCATGATTTCATAGACTCTAATGTTGGATTAAAGACCCACCATGTTCCAAAAATCGATATGAGGAAGTCTGATGGCATGGATCCCAGAACATGGATACTATAGATGGATAAATTTTTCGATCTCCGTGATGTGAAAAACACACAAAAGGTACGTATTGCAACTTTATATTTGGAACCAAATCAGTTGTATGGTATTGATGGCTTTGCTCTCATAAACAAAATGTCACTTGGGCAATTTTTATGGAAAAAATGATAGCACATTATGAGGATACAAAAAGCAACACCTTTTTTAGCCAATTGATAAATCTCAAACAAAAGGGTTCAATGATGGATCACATTGAGGACTTCCAAAAATTGAACATAAGGGTAAAAGATATTCTAGAGGAGCATAGGATTGATGTTTTCATATGGACTTTAAAGGGTAATATCCAACAAGAGGTTCACCTTTGGGAACATGATTCATTAGAGAAGGCATTCAGGTTAGCAAGAAAAATGGAAAGAAAAATTATGGCAACCAGGAAGCCTACCACTCACAACTATAAACATGGAAATGTTGTTGCCCCTAGCCTTCCACAACCTACAAGGTTGACACCACAGAAACTGGAAGAAAAAAGAGCAAAAGGGCTTTGTTACAGTTGTGATAGTAAATACACTAAAGGTCATAACTGTGCTGAGAAGAAATTTCTAAATAGATTGTGAACAAGAGGAAGAAAAGGAACAAGAAATGTCAAAAGAAGAGGATATACTCCAGGAACAAACCCTAGATAAAGAAGAAATGAATTTGACCATATCTTGTTATGCATTAGTTAGAATTACCACTCCTCAAACTATCAAGATAAAAGGACATGTCAAGAAGAAAAAGGTAATAGTGTTGATTGATTTAATAATGTTGATTGATTCGGGAAGTACCCATAATTTTATTCATTGTAAGACAACCAAGGAATTGAATTGATTCCTATATCCAGCACCAGAGTGTTAAGTGATGGTTGCAAGTGGAGGAACCATAAATTTCTGTTGAAGGTGCCATAATATCAAGCTATCCATGGCAGAATATGTATCGAATAGCCCAATGCTTTCCATTCCAATGGGTGGTGCTGATATTGTACTAGGAGTCAAATGGATACAATCCTTTGGTACAATGGCTTTTAATTTTAAAGAAATTTTCATGAAATTTTGTGCAGAAGGAAAGGAAGTTGAATTAAGGGGTATTGCAGGGGAACTGGGAAAGATAATAAGCTCTAGCGGTATGACAAAGATTCTAAAGAAGGAATAATAAGGCATAAATGCACAATTATTTTTGCTAGAGTTCCCACATCAAAATCATCTATTTCTCTAGATCTCCAAAAAGTCTTGTATAATAATTCCAAGGTATTTGAGACTCCCAAAGGCCTCCCACCTATTCATGATCACGGTCATGCTATTCATTTGATCCAGGAAGTGTTCCTCCAAACATCAGGCCATACAGATATCCCTATGCCCAAAAGAGTGAAAATGAATGTATGGTTGTAGAAATGCTAGAGGTTGGTATAATTCGACCTAGTCAAAGTTCTTTCTCTACTCCAGTAGTATTTGTGCACAAGAAGGATGGATCATGGTGCATGTGTCCAGATTATAGGGAGCTCAATAGGCTCACTATTAAAGATAAATTTCCCATTCCTATCATTGATGAATTATTGGATGAATTGCATGGATCAATTTACTTCACCAAGTTGGATCTTTGTTCAGGATATCATCAAATCAGAATGAAGACTGAAGAGATTCCAAAAACAACATTTAGAACTCATGAGGGTCATTATGAATTTTTGTCACGCCTTTTGGCCTTACAAATGCACCTTCTACATTTCAAGGTTTGATGAATTCCATTTTCAAACCCTTCCTTAGAAAATATGTTTTAGTATTTTTTGATGATATACTAATCTACAACAAGTCTTGGAAGGATCATGTTGAACATGTTGACAAGGTGCTCAAACTATTGGAGAAGAAACAATTATATGAAAAAAGCTCCAAATTTTTCTTTGGAGTACAAGAGGTGGAATATATGGGTCATATTGTATCTTATGAAGGTGTTAAGGTAGACCCTAGCAAAATCAAAGCCATTAAGGAATGGAAAATCCCCACATCCATAAAGCATCTGCGAGGATTTATCTGGTTGACATGATATTATCACAAGTTTGTTAATAATTATGGGATAATAGTAGCACCTCTAACAACATTATTGAAAAAGGATGCATTTTCATGGACTCTAGAAGAAACAAAGGCCTTTGAACATCTTAAAGACGCAATGTGCCAAGCACCAGTCTTAGCTACACCGGACTTCACAAAAACCTTTATTGTGGAATGTGATGCTTCAGGAAATGGAATTATTGTTGTTTTAATGCAAGATGAAAGATCCATTTCTTTCGAAAGTCATCCAATCAAAGGAAATTATTTATACAAAGCTATTTATGAGAAGGAAAAGTTGGTAATACTACATGCACTTAAGAAATGGCGACCCTACCTAATGGGAAGACACTTCAGGGTAAAAATAGATCATGGTAGTCTTAAATACTTCTAAGAACAAATATTATCCTTTGAAGAGAAACAAAAATGGGTCACAAAGATGCTGGGTTATGACTTTGAAATCATCTACAAAAAAGGGAAGCAATATGTTGTGGAAAATGCATTCTCAAGAAAGGATGAGGATGTGGAAGCATTGTTGTTCACCATTTCTATTATCCAACCAGATTGGATAAATTAAGCGAGGGATGAATGGAAGAATGACAAAGAAGTGTGGGCACTCATTCAAAAGTTACAAAAAGATAGTAATACATTTGATACATTTAGTTGGAAAAATTATTTGTTATGGTACAAAGATCGCTTATACTTGTGTAAGACACTTCTCCCATAGGGGGGCATTCAAGATTTTTAGAAACTTACCACGGGGTTAAGATGGAATTTTTTTGGGATGGCCTTAAATCGAATATTCAAAAGTTTGTGGCGAAATGTTTTGTTTGCCAACAAAATAAAGTTGAAACAATTAAGACCCCAGGTATGTTACAACCTTTATCCATTCCAAGCCAACATTGGGATGAGGTTTCAATGGATTTTATCACAAGTTTACCCAAGTCTGAAGGAAAGAGTGTCGTCATGGTGGTAGTTGACAGACTTACCAAGTATGCACACTTTTTTGCATTATCGCATCCATTTAAAGCCAGTACAGTTTCTACTTCATTTATGGAAACAATTTGAAAGCTACATGGAAACCTAAAGATTATTGTAAGTGACAAATATCCAATATTCACTGGAAATTTTTGGACAGAATTATTTTCTTGTGTAGGCACTCAGTTAGCTCATAGCTCATCTTATCAACCTCAACCTAATGGGAAAACTGAGATAGTAAACAAATGTTTGTAAGGATATCTTCATTGCTTTGTATCTGATAAATAGGCACAATGAGTCAAATGGTTGCCTCTCGCTGAATGGTGGTATAACACTTCCTTCTATGATTCAACAACAATGACCCCATTTATGGCACTTTATGGACATCATCCACCATCCATCACATCATATTTAAGAGAAAATCCTAAGGTTCAAGCAGTGGAACATCACATCGAGCACCAACAACAATTTCTCCAACTCTTAAAGTATAACATCACGTTGGCACAGAATAGAATGAAACAACAGGCATATCAACATCACAATGAAAGACTTTTTGATATAGGTGATTGGGTATTTCTATGACTACAACCATATAAATGAATTCCCCTCAAGCAAGCTAAGAAGGATAATAAATTATCACCAAAGTATTATGGTTTGTACAAGGTGTTGCAAAAGATTGGTACTATGGCATACAAAATGGAGCTTCCTCTAGCTTCCCGAGTGCACCTAGTTTTCCATTTTTCATGTTTAAAGAAGGTTATAGGTGACAAGCTCCCAGTTCAAACAATATTTCCAAAACTTGACGAGGAAGGAAAAATCATATTGGAACTGGAAGTAGTCACAGAAATAAGAACTTGATAGCTACAAAATCGATCAATTTGGGAGTATCTAATGAAGTGGAAGAACGTATCAGCTGAATATTCCGCATGGGAGGATGAGAATTTTATACAGAAGCATCCATAACTACTCAAGCATTGAGGACAATACTTTTTTGAGGGAGAGGGGCATGTTAGGTCCCTATAATACTAGTGATACCCCCATTACTATTGTCATTATGTCCCTTATTGTTATTATTGTGACCCTTTTGTCCCCATATTGTTATTAGTCTACCCCATAGAAACCCACTATTGTTATTTTTGTGCCCTTATGTTATTACTGTTAGGTTAGCTTGATTATATTGTGACCCCTTGGAATCCTATATATAGAATGGAGGTTTAGTCATTTGTATCATCCATGAATTGTTCATTTGTGTAATGTAAAGGAGGCTTCCCCCTCGAAGAGGCTGAATTCTAAGGCGTTGATCTATCTTTTCTATCTTTTTGTGAGTTGTTTTCCTAACAATACACATCAACATAAACGCATCACTTCAATTTCCATCCTATTCCAACCGAACTCTAATCTCATGTCAACCTAATAGTAAACATATAAAAACCCCTCATAAATGCATCAGTGGCATCATAATATCAATTTTTGGTTATAAACCCTAAGTTTTAATACTCAATGGATAGCCACACACATATGATAACATCATAAATATAATCATGTCTACAACCTTCATGTACACATAACAAGAGTATACCCTGTCAATGCACTGCAACATAACACATGAAACAATTAAACAATTAGGCATCGATATTTTCCCACACATGATTTTTTATATGTTTACACTGTGACATATTTCTAAAATATAGAATAATTCTTCACACTATCCCTTCACTTCAATCCTTCAATCCATGCATAAAAAACATCAACTATTTTGTCTCTGAAAGTTTTATGGAGTTTTGCAGTAATCTACTACAACCACTGAAAATTGATCATTGTCTCCTTAGAACCCCATGCACACTCTCTATCACAATCCAAAAGAATGAACCACTATGCCACAAAGCTTCCACCTATAAATAAAAAACCCGAAGTGATTAAACAATAATAGCACTCAGATATCGAGATCTAAATAGTCTTGTTCATAATCCAACATTTCTCTTCCATGATTTGATCTTGCCACTAACTTCATCTAATGAGGAATATTTTCCACTTTAACCATGTTATAGAAGTTAGTTAACTGTTTTTGACACTTTTAATTGAAATTCTCGATCAAAAACCACTGGAAAAACACTTAAAATAACTAGTGTGCACACATTTTTAGGGAAAACTTTCAAGAGGAATACATAGGTTTTCTTCATAATACCTATATATATGCAGGTTTCCTTCCTAAAAGTAGTGTATACCCTCTAAAATTCATGTTTTCAACTTATTTTGGTGACCACTTGGAACACAGCTTCAGGAGGGTGTAAGGGACATCATGACAAACCTCCAAATGCAATTTGACACCATGAAAAATCTCTTATAAGCTTGAACAAAATCTTCCAAACATGCTCAATCTCCTTATGAAAATATCAGGTTTCCAATCATATTCTTTGAAAGGATCAAGAGCTCCACCTTGCGAAGTACCTTTGCATCCTCCTACAAATCCATGATCTCCTTGTCAAACCTCCAACAACTCCTCTACATCATTAAGGGAATCATTATAAGGGCCAACAACCTCTGCACCATTTCAACACATAATTGATAACTCATCTGTAGCTGACCACAAATCATGAGGACCACCATCATCAAGTTGACATCAAATGAAAAAATATTGTTATGTCCCTATTAACATCAATGCTAAACATTATAATTCCAATAATGAATGGTTTTTGATGGTCCTTACAATGGAAGGTAACCAATTCCTCTTTCATTATCTCTCTTCCTTCATGTCAATTATATAAACCATGCTACATAGTCAACCTATGCCTTGAGTCCCTTCCTTCCTTAGGGGGAAGTTGCAATTCACCCAAGATACCCATAACCTGAGTCAGTGACTTGTACTTTTTCAAGGACTACACAGTTACCAGAGTATATGTTTTTGAAGGAGAATAGTATCAACTTCATCCATTCCTCACACCTTGTATCTTTTATTTTGAATACATCCAATAGAGGTTTTCCAATGACAAGGTGCACTTCCTATAAAAGAAAACGATAGTTACATTTCATCTTTCTCTAAATTCGGGACCTTTTTTTTGTGAATTGAAGGAATTCTCTAGAGATCATGGAGAAGTTATTAGAAAGTTTCAACTTCCCGTAAGTTGGAGCTTGGACATATGTTCTTCACAATATTATTTATGAATTATGAAAGGATAAGGATTGAGAAAACCATAGGAATGATTCAAATCCTATGGTATAGGAGTGTGCGAACAAGATTACCTAGGAAGAGGTCAAGACCATCCTTCTTCTAGATGATTCATTGTTTTCTCAGCTCTTTAGATAGAAGCGAGGCACTTTTGAGCCCACCAATTTGCATGAAGGAGAAGATATGTGCTCAAAGCACTAGGGTATGAAGAGATAGACTCCCAAACTCTGATTTTATATAACAACTAGTTTCCTACCCCCATGAACACACATTTACTCTGGAAACATGTCCTTATTCCATGTTAGAACCAAAGGAAATAGAATTAGGAGAGGTGTCCAAGCTTGGACACGTGTCAATTATAAATAAATTCACAAATATTTCAAAACAAGCCTCTAAGAAGAGGAAAGGGACATCATGATAGTATAAAATCAACCCTTCCCTCCCACACAACTTAAGAGTTCTTTAGATTATGAGAAGGGAATTTTAAACATGGAAATATTGTAATCCAAAGTAGAAAGATAAATTTTTATTTCAGATTACAACGTACATAAGGTGTCTTTTCATGTAGTCAACTTCCCATATACTAACGTCATGGACTTGAACCTCCAAGTGACACACCTGATGCATAGGCATATGAACAAAACCAATGTTACTACCAAGAAGCTTGCCAGATATGTATACCAAGACCAGTTCTCAACTAAACTATGAGAACGTAGTCAATAGGGCTAACAAGATAAAGATAAAATACATGGAATATAAAATCATACATTTGGCCACATATCCTAAGGATTTTCAGAAGTATAAAGATCTTCTAGAGGAAAATAATAGGGAGATTACCTCAAAGAGAAATCAGCTCAAAATACTAGGCACACTGTTAGAAGTCATTTTGTCATGTCCAATCAAATGGCCTTGAAACCAGATCAATCATCATCCATTGGCACTTTTCAATCATCCCCTATAAATCCAGGAGCATTCTCTCTCGAAAATTTCAAAGAATTTTGGGTCAAATAGCTCAAAATCCTATCCCCCCCC
>APFE030713052.1:61744-97085 GCA_000404065.3 Pinus taeda
AACGTATAAATCAATTGCCTCCCATTAAGTTTGGGTTGGATTTTGGAGACTCTTAATTATGTCATCATGTTACTTCTTTATGCCTAGGATTATCCATCCATGCACTTGATTTATGATTAAAGTCTTGCTTTGTGGTAAAGGAAGGACATGATAATTGGTTGACTTATACAAGGTTAAAGATCTTCAAGGGTTGTACCTTCCCTTACATTCATTAATATAAAAAGTGCTTTTTTTTCCTATACTTATGTCTTATTTATGCATATGTAGAACAATTCCTTTTTAACTCATCATTTAAAATTTTAGTATAAGATATTTGTATGTTTTCGTTCTCTTTTATGGTTTAGTTTTTTTTCAGGATCCACTTTTAGCATTTGGAGTTGGAGTTGAAGCTTAAAAGCAACAGGAAGAGGAGAGCTTGCATTGGATTCCAGGTAAGTCTTTCTTCCATATTTTAAACTTATTTACGGAAATAATAGTCTTTTTTATCTTTATTGTTTCTAGATCAAGCCACCAGATCCAGGGAGTTTACTTCGATCTGCATAAGGAAATTATCTGTCAAACAATTTGGTGACTCAGTTGGGGATCAAGATGTTCCTTTAGTGGTTTCCTTTGCATAGCATTTTAATTCCTTTGAAAGAAACTCAATTGACCTGTTTAGACAATTATCAGTCTTAGGAAAGTATAATTATAATCTTGGTAGTGTTTGGCTTTCGAATTTTGAGAAAAATAAACCTATTACACTTTTTGTTCTGAGATAGAGTGACCCAATGCACTTGTCTTTGTTTCTCTAAGTGCGATGAATTGCATGGTATTCATTTATATCCTACACAAATTTGCATTTTTATGCCTTTCTCTGAGTTATGTTTTAATTGCAGTGATTTTTCCTAAGTCTCTGAATAGGTCAATGTCTTGGTAAAGCCATTAGTCTTTTTAAATTTGAGTGTGATTTACTTTTAATGAGAGTTTGCTCATCTTTATTTCTTCTTGTAAATTAGGGTTTTTAATCACTTGGCTTGATTGTTGATTTTTTAATAGACTTCCATATTACAGTTCTAGTCTATGTGAATTCTTTTTATTCAATAATCTAGTCACATTTAATTTTTCTTTGCATTTTAAAATTGAGAAGGAAAAGAAAAGAATGAAAATCATTTTCTTCTTTCATTAGGGCTTTGAATTTAATTGGAATAACACATTTGAATATCTTGATTAGGAAGTTATTTTTTTTGCATAATTTTTTGAAACTCCTTCCTTCCCTTAGATAGATCTTCATTGAATGAAGAATAATTATTTTAATCATGCTAGTTGCATTATAGGAGCTCAGGTGAATTTGTTTCATGAGTGTTGAAATTGAAACTTTAATTAAGATTAAGTTTAAAATTTATTCAATTAAGCTAAGGATCATTTGGAACATTTTTGACACATATAGTGGCCCTAGGTTAGAATATGTGTTCCAATGTCTATAAATAAAGGAGCTTTCACTACTTGTCAACATTATATCCCGTGGATGGTTTCTTTTCCACATACATTCTAGTATATCTAAACGTTATTCCATGTAACTTTTGGTATATAGGATGGTGCTCCACATACATTTGATTATATCAGAATGACCCCATCGTACTTGTTATGAATTAGATAACACTACTACATATTTTGCTTCCATGTACCTCCGAGTATATTTTAGAAGTCCCAATTTGGTTACAAACCTGCCATAGGTAACTGAGTTTACTACCTTCTTAATTGTGATATATTGGACACAACATTTTGGAATATTTCCTACATGTACCAACAACGATATATTTCATTTCATATTGGCTTGGTAATCCTTATATGTGTAATTACCCCTCTTTTTCTATTTTTGTTTTTAATTTTTAAAACAAATTAATTAACTCACTTTCTACTCCTTAGTAGACCTTAACCCGAGTTTGATGGTGACAGTTCCAGAGACAACTAGTCAAGAAAAAAACTATGATGGAAATCATGGTCCCTTTCCCTACTTTGAAAATGTTGGTGCTCCTTATATGGCTATGTTGTCCCTTCCTAGATTTACCATATGTTTACTAGTTTGGTTGTTTTCAACCTCTTTGGTTATGAATGTCCAAACTACTTCACGTCGAATCCTCCACCTAAAAAACATCAACCTCAAGTTGATCTTAAAGCTGACCATTTACCTTCTTCCCCTATTGTCTCTTCTTCCCTTTCTTCCTCGCATGGTGAAAGTGTTGGTGCTAGTAACGAGGAGGTTTAGAAGAAGAATAAATGGAAGAAGATGAATAATCCAAACAAGCAAGGGTGAAAAAAAGAAACCGTTTCCTTTGATGTAGCTAGTCCTTCAAATCCTTGCAACGTGAAATTCCCTTGCATGATTTGTAAGGGTGGGAACCTCCTTAGAGATTTCCCTGGTATTCCTCAAGTATTATAAGTGTGGTCTATAGGCTCATATAATACATTGTTCTCAACCTCTCAAGATCATGCTGGTGACCAACCGTCAACTAGTGATAATAAGGTCCATAGTCGAAAGAAAGGTAAAATTAATTTTCAATGTAATTTATGTGAAGGGAATAAACCAATTCACCTTTTCCCTCATATGGACAAAGCCTCCAAAGTGTTAGAAACCCTTATTGCTTCTCAACAATAGCTTCCAGTTGGTTACCAAAAAAATTCCTTGAATCCTTCACTGGTTGATGATGTAATTGACTCAACCCCATCTTCTATCAATCCCAATCTCTCTAAATGTGAATCCCATGATTCCATTCCCAAAAAACATTGGTTGAGGAAGTGGTTACCCAATTTCACCTTTATTCATTCACACTTTTCCTATAGATATCAAGGATCATACTACTCAGGTTCTTCTCATTTATTTTGATTCTATCGAACAAGGGGGAATTTATCCTATTTTCACTGAAAACACTACAAGTAATGAGATCATTTCCTTTGATTTGAATCAATTGACATAACCTTATCTCCATTCTTACATGTTCATCCAAATTATGGTTAAGTCTTGTGATAAGATTATGTATCGCATTGTTTTACATGAGGGTGCTTCTATTGGAATTCTATCCTTGACTGCTTAGGAATATTTGGGTTCCCCTCAACTTGTGTCCATTAACCATAATATGTTATCTTTTAACAACAACCAACCTTTAGGGATCCTTCCTTGGTTTCCTATTACCTTGGAAGGAAAAGCTATATATGTTGGCATTACTACAAATCATCCAACTTACCTAAATGTTCCAAATTTACAATTGGTAACTCGCTTGCCATAGGATAATTATGTGGAAACCTTTCCCATGCCCACTCCTATTGATGAAGAAGATCCTTCCACTCTTTCCTCAACTTCTTTTGACCTAGATCCAGTAGTTGATTTGGTAAATAATTTATTGGGGGTACTAGATTTCAATTAGATCGCTTGATATGTATCCTTTCATGAGTGATTTCATCCTATCTAATGAGACACTCTTGGAAGCCATGCCCTCCTGGAGGTGATGATCAAGATAAACCTGAACATAACTTCTTTTCCTATGTCAATCTCGTTAAAAAATCAAACTATGTCACTTGGAGCATAATTTCCTCTAAACATTCAAGCCCCCATAACAATGAAACAAAATATTTGAGCAGAGTTCCCTTTCTTTTGTCAGGCTCATTAAAAACTAAAACAAGTTGTGATGAACATAGTTCTTTTATAGGGTCAAGATCATTAAAAAATGAAACAAGTTCCCTAAGCATAGTTCTCTTGTTGTGTCAAGCTCTTTAAAAAATGAAATTGGTCACCTTGACCATAGTTTATTCTATCTTTCGAGCTCGAATAAACATGAAACAAGCCTATGAACATAGTCCTCTTTTTATGTTATCTTCATTTCATCCTATCACATGATCCTCTTCCTTCCTTCCTAGAGAACATGTTATTGTTAGTAAATAGTATTCTATTTTAGTCCATGAGGAGAGTTGGTGGACGAAATGAAGCTTACAGCGGGCATGCCTCTACCTTTATGCTGGGTGAAATATATGTATCTCAAACATAGTTTTTTCTCTATTTCAAGCTTGTCTAAATATGAAACAACTCTTGCTCCCAAGTATACATTTTCTCTATTTCAAGCTTGTGTAAAAATGAAACCTATTCTAAGTTTATTCTTTGTTCCTTCTCATGCTTGTAAATAGATGTGAATAAGTTACTCAACATACTTTTATTACTTTTTCAGGCTCAATAAAAGTTATGAAAAAGGAACCACTCTACACACCTTATCAATTGTGATTGCCATTTCTTATCAGTCTATTTCTTCCAGATGGGCTTTTGTTTTCTCGATCCATCATCACCATCTTCTTGTACGATCATTCACTTTCATGACCTCTACATGTCTTGAACAGTTCCACCATGACCGAAACTATTTGCTACCCTTTATACCACTCGTTCCTCTAGCAAAAGTCGTCTTTAAGATCTTTTTAGATTCTCAAAATATGAAAATATTGTCCAACACTTGTCTCTCTCGAACTCTTCTAAATAAATAAAAGGAAATCTGCCCATTATAACTTTAACCCTATTTTGGATAGGATGGACTATTTACAAAAGAGGAATACTTTAGTCGAACAAGGATAAAAGGTTATCTTGGGGATTGTTTTATGCCTTTTGGGCCTAAGACACAAATTTACGAAAATGAACCTCTTCAGGTTTTGTTTTTCGCCTCTTTTCAAACTCTCTAAATATGAAAAAAAGTTGAGTTATGCCTTTGTTGGACTCGCAAAAATACTAAACAACATTAGACTTGTCAACCATGACCATAGAAAAATTATCCCTCTCAGGGTTTGTTACAAATACTTAGAAGGATTCATCTAAAGGATGAACTTATAGATCAAGCTTATGTTATCTTCCTTAGGATTATAAAAAATAAAGAGGTACTAGCAAGAAAAGGTTGGTAAATTGGGAAAAGAAGGCATCAATCCTATTTATGGAAGTGATTCACTCTTTAAAATGACACTCTCTCACCTTTGTGACTATTTTGGGTTAGGGAATTTTCTTTCCTCTTTGTTGATCACACCTTAATAAAAGCCTTCATAATGGATCTTTGAGTCAATTCCAACAACTCCATATCAATGCTACCGATATGTTGAAGAGAAATGCCACCCTCAGTTGACATCTGCTACAATACCCTTAAGCTTTACTTCATGTCCACCTCTCCTAAACCAACTTTGAATCATCAACATTCTATCTCAAATCTTAATACTGATTTTGCTTTGTTTATGGGGCATACATCAAGGCGCTCTTGCAATGGGTTGCTTCTTGTCGACATCAACACATTATCCAGTAATTTAAATTGGAAACTCTCTTCAGTGCTTTAGATCGTACACATCTCAATGGAAAGTTTCGTTGCTTTTGATGATAGGTTCTCATCATTAGACCTTGACCGAAATATTTTTCATGGTGTTTGAATTCAACTCATTTATTCGAACTACATAGATTGTATTGTAAGACCTTGAGGGTCATTATCATTATCGGTGGTTCCTCTTGCATATATTAATGACTTACATCATTAGTCGGTAACCAGATGGTGTCTCCCATGTTTTACTCCATCACATTTATTCACATGGTTAGAATTGTACTATCGAGTGACAAGGTATATTACCTCAGATATAGTTTCATTCATCTAGGCTGTGATTTAAAGATTGATATAATATTACAAAGTATGATGGAAATGATAATTTAGAAAGTTATCCAAGCATGGGCCCATAATTTTTCATCAGTGGACTTGATTATGATTATTGTACATGTACATGTAAATTGGATTATATGTTGAGTACGGCTATGCCTACCTCAACAATGATATCATGATGATTATGTATTATAACAAAAAATTAATGATATCGACCAATATATTCTTAATCTAGAATTTTCACATGGTAAAACACTTTAGTCTTGGGGCACTACTTTTGAATTTACTTTAGGTGGAAATTTGTTATAGGTCATTTTGTGACATCCTATAAAATGGCCTTGAAACTAGATCAATCAACATCCATTGACATTTTGCATTCATCTCCTACAAAGGCAAGAGTGTCACCTCTCCAAAATTTCCAATAATTATAGGTTAAACAACTCAAAATCCTAATTTTGGACCCCATTATGCTTATCCTTCATGCAAACTACACTGCTGTAATTTTAGCACAAAGAAATTGCAATCACCAGCACATGTTGCTTTCACTACAACTGTAATGGCCCCCTAGTGGCTTTAACTATTTACCGTTGGATCATATCTCAAACTTGTACTCTTGAGGTATTATCTCTTCTCCCTAGAAGCAGTCCTCCCTCTAATGTGGATCTAGGACCTAGAAAGGTTTTTCTAAAACCACCTCTTTCACCTTATAAATTCACTACCTCCCATAGAGTCTGGGTTTTATTTTGGAGACTCTTAGTTATGCCCTCATACTTTTTCTTTGTGCCTAGGGATCCATTATCCATCCATGGACTTCAGTTGTGATTGAAGGCTTGATTTTTGGAAAAGGAAGGTCAAGATTCATAAGGGTTGTATCTTATCCTACATTCATTAATATAAAAAGTGGTTTGTTTTTCTATACTTATGTCTCATTTATAAATATGTAGAACAATGCCTTCTTGACTTATTTTTTAGAGATGTTAGTATATGTTATATGTATGTTTTGGATATCTTACTTCTTTTAGTTGTTTTTCATGTTTTAGTTTTAGAATTTGGAGTTGGAGATGAAGCTTATAAGAAAGGAGAAGAGGAGAGATTGCATTGTATTATAGATAATTATTTCTTCCATATTCTAAAATTCTCTAAGAAAAGCATAATCTTTTTGCCTATGCTATTTCTATATCAAACCACTATATCTAGGTAGTTTTCTTCTATCCATAGAAGGAAAATATCCAGCAAACGCACATGTCATATGCATACAAGAGAACTAATAGAAGTAGAAAAGGAAATTCAAGTGTTGAGGGTAAAGCTAAATGAGTCCCTTGTGAACAACAAAGAATAAAAATATCGCAACACACAGTTGGAGATGCATATCTAATTGTTAAAACAAAATAATGATGAGGCCATGTAGTCTGAATAGAGTCTCGATATACTAATAGGGAAAGTAGAATCCTTGACATTATCGGAAGAAGCAAAGAAGTTGCAAGCATTCCTCATATCTCAAAATGAACAATTCAAGGCTAAATAAAATTAAATCCAAGTCATTAAGATATAAATTTATCGAGCCCAAGAATTTCAAAAGGTAGATGTTGAATTAGAAGTTTTGAGGAGGAAACATCCTATAGAATAAACTTTCAAAGATGTTAGAAGGAACATCTAGGAAAAAAACATGAATATAGTAGAGAAATGATGGGGAAACTTAGAGATGATCTAATAAAAGAAATAAGTAATCATGGTAGATCCAAGAGGAAAGAATACACTCAATAGAATCATCAAGGATACTCCAGCCAAATCCATAACAATTATAAACTAGCTTAACCACATGACCAAAGAAAAATTTAGAAAGGAAGAGCTTGATAGATCCCATCTAGTGCCTAGGGACAAAAGATTGAAGAGAAAGAATAAATTGATAACACCAGTGGAAAATAAAGTAGATGCGATGGTAAATGAGGTATAATATTTTGAAAGTAGATGTGAAGTGTTATATAAGAGAAATTTCCCACATTTCTTTGATGGTCATGTTGATGTATACTCCAAAGAATGCCTTATGAATATTCTAAATGTTATTAAAGAAGGCCAAAGAGGCTTTAGAGAAGATGATCATCCTTTACAAGGAATGGATATCATGTACTTATATGAAAATCATCTTGAGCTCTTTATGTTTAAGGAACTAGAAAAAATGGACTATGAGCCAGTCACAACCTGGGATGGACACATATAGGATGCATAGGTGTGTGATGTTGCAATAGGAAATGGATGGAAAATAATGTCAAGTTTGTATGATTTAGTTATTCAGAAGGAATTTTCACCAATATTAGAAGGGACCTCCACAGAGACAGGCTCCATCCGAAGCCGCCAAACGTAGCAATAGGCACAATAAAAGGTGTCACTTCAATAGTTGATACTTGCATTCGCACGACCACTAACATTGTTGGAAACCTAGCCATAGTAGTGCCCAAGTCAGGTAGTGATTACTAAGAGAGAGAAGCCCAAAAAGTAGCCAAGAGAGTAAGAGAAGATCTTTTACAGAAAAATATAAAGGGACCCACTCTACAACTAGCATATTTTTCAAGAAGCTTCTGGAAGGAGTTAGTTATATTAAATCTCATAATTTTGTAAAGAAACTTGGTGGTTTCTAAAATACCACTAGTGTTTTAGGGTGATTTCATAGTCCTTGAGTGCTTATATATAGGCCTAAGTTTTATATTTTGAAGGGAGAAGAATTCTCGAATATAGTGAAACTTTGTCAAAAAAATACAAAAATTGCTGCCAGGTTTTGAAGCTATTTAGAGAAGAAATTATGCAATTAACCTTGGGATATAGTACATCCCTTCTCATGTAATTTTATATATCCACTTCATATTCCAAAACTTTTCTATATATGAATAGAATTTTATGCAAATTTCAAGGCATTATGTGTTACAAACTTGATCAATTATGGTAATTGGATGGAATTGTTAAATTGAAGTAGATTCTAAAATTAGTATGATGGTTCACTCTCTTTTGAAAAATTTATTAAGGTTTTTTGAATAGTATAGTGACTTATTTCATAGGCTTTAAAAGGAATCAATTTTTTTTAAAAATTATGTGTATTCTAGTGGTTGAATTCTTAATTACTCAACTACCCACTGATTTTTGGTAGATTTAAGGAATTCTTAATTGCTCCTTTAATTCGATTATAATTTGTTCTTCATGTTTCACTCACCTTTACATTTTCAACTGCTTGTGTCAAACCCAAGGTTGAGGAATGCTCCAACTCGTGATTAATGGAAATGAAACCCAGTAAAATTATGTTAACGGTTGATAGTATTTCACTTTACCCTGATTCTGTAAAAGAAATTTGAATTTAAAACAAAAATAGAGCTTAATTTGATTGATATTTATTCATTTTTATTTGCATTTCCATGAAGAAAAACCGTGTTGAATATGATGTATATATATATATATAAAAGATGTTATTTTTCCTATGCAAATTAGCCTTGTTGGTGCCATTGAATGCATATATATTTAATACATAAATAAATATATACTTGCACAAATATTTGAATATTAATTCATGGTTATATTATTTCTTCATGTTTGTCAATTTTCTTTTGACAATTTATATGAGAAAATAAAGTGCATGACACTTGAACATAACCTAATTAGGGAAAACGTTAGAATGATTCAAGGAAAGAATGATATATCTATAACAACATATTCAAAGGAACACTATAAATATACAATTTTATTTTTGGTAACTTGAGGGCCATCTATATCTTCTTGTTGGAATTTTCAGTCAAGAATAAATGAGCTAGAGCATTGAGCTTAGAAACTATAGAAGTACCCGCAACAATATTTGAAACCATGATGGATGACTCTACTTGAAGATTTAAACAGAAGGTCCTTAATATAAAATGAAATTAAAATCATACTAAGATGTTCCCACATCTGCACTACAACATAACATGGTGTGACTCTGGGGCCCCAACATCTCATGTCCTCGTTTCTGGGGAACAATTTCAATCATTTCACTAGGAAGAATGGAATTTTGTCATATTTTACAAATGTGGAAGATCTAAAATAACTTTTTTTTCTTTCCACCTCGCGACTCAACTGTTCATGATTTGCATCACTTTTTCACCTCATTCTAGTCATCATACTCACCACTTTTTGCAATGATAACCAACTTTCAGCTTAAGTGATTCATTGTACATACACATGTTAATTTTTTTCATTGCACTAACACATATTCCATAATTTCCATTCTCACACTTTGGCCTTGTCAAAGAGGCACACTCTAAGCAACCCAAATCAAAATCTCATGCTCCTCATCTTTCAGCCTGAACACTTGTTTTACATATCTATGCTTTGTATTGAAAACACTTCAAATGGAACCTTTAGGGAGTCAAGTAACCAACATCACACCCTAACCCTTTTCAACAATAATCTCCCAAATACCTTGCTCAAAGGTGATCCAGACGTATACCCTTATTTCCCAACCAATACTCGAATATTATGAGTCACTCAACCCATTCAACAAGTCAGAAACTCTACCCTCGTTACATCGCATGTAACTCCAAAAACTGCTAAAATAAATAGAACAAAAATATCATCTGTCATGAGGGAAATAATCCTACAACACATCATTGTAGGATAAGGATAGTCTTGTAGCCAGAAAAATCAACCCAACCAACCATTTGCCTAGTTAGTAGCCAAATAAACTTCATTAGCCTTGCCTCAGGTATTACATGACATTCTTGAGAATGATTTGAAGTTGTCACACAAATTCAGTGGTGAGAATAAAGGAACCATTGAAGAACACATCAACACCTTTCAAGACTTTATCGATAATTTCATGGTCAATTATGAGGATGTGTTCATGATGTTGTTTGTACAAATCATTGAAGGGGATATGCAAAAATTGTTTGTTCCCTTCCTCCCAACTCACTACACTAATGAGATGACTTAGAAAGAAAATTTTGGGCCTATTGTGGTGAGAAGAAATACTTTTAGTACTATCTCACCAAGTTTTCAATAGTCAAAGAAAGAATCTGATGTAGAAAAATTCACTAAGCGATTTAATAAAATCTACAATAAAATCTACAACAAGATATTAAATGAAATCAAACTCACTCCCATTGCCACCATGGTTAATTATGTAGCATCTTTCTAGCATGATTTAATGTTATTCTAAGGGAAATAAGACCAATAAACCTCACTGGCATGAAATTAGACACACATGAGATTGAAGGAAATTTAATTGCAGCAAAAAAAAAGAGAATAGTGGAAGTGACAAATGATAATTATGATGTTGAAAAAGAAAAGGAATGGAATATAAATATAGGAAAAAAGAAAATAAATGATGAATCCAATATTCCTACTTACAATAATAACTCTTATGAGGATAAGAATGAGGAAATGAATAGATTGATCATAAACTTGTCTAACAAAATTTCCAAGGGAAAGTCAAAAGGATGAGGCAAGAGTGCAAACTATTTACCTTGTAACCCCACCTTTATCCATTTCCTATTCAATCCACAAGAGATAAATAAGGAAGGAAAACTCAAAGAAAAACCCATACATCCTCCCATGATAAAGGATCTCAACTTTTTGATCTGAAATTCACTCGTGAGTAATCTTAGTTAAATAATTAATGAATGAAGGTATTACAGAATCATGTGCTTGTGTGTGTCTATGTTATCTTAGGCAACGGATCGATCAGATTGCAAAATACACAGACACTGGAAAACGGAAGATAGTAAGAGAAACATAGTGAGCAAATACAAGAACACAACAAATTAATAAGGAATTCACCCTATCTTCCAGGGCTACGTCTCTGGTCTAGCTTTTAGTGTTGGCTTTCTTTTATTGTGTCTTTAAAGCAGAGATTTACAATGAGGAGCTCAACTTGAGACTCCTGAAATAGAGGATGCTTAATAGGGTGGTTCTTGGATTCCCTAAGCCACTAGAGTGCACAGACTCTTTCCTTACCAACTCTCGACCTCTATGGTCTTTAATGGGATGAGTCCAATGGTGCTCAATTCCCAATAGATATCCTCACAGTGATGGCTTGAACCTCTCAATGCTGGTTCTATTATCCCGATGCTGCCTTAGGTCAGCTCGGCTCTCTGTTTTCTTCTTCTTGCTTCATTGTCTCTTTTGCCTCTTCTGTCATTATTTTTTATTCTCTAGTTCTTCCTTATCATCCTCTGTTCTGTTCCGTTATGTCTATTTATTCATGGCTTTAATCCAATCTGTCCTTGACTATTCGCTTCCTCCTTTGCCCCTTCGGATTGCCTATTACTGTTTGCTTGGAGTTCCCTACCCCTGCGTCAATGCCAATGTCTCACAGGAAGGTTGCCACTTGTCCTCTAACGAACTGCACCAACTCTTCCTCAATGGTTTGATATTTTAGTTACATTGTGGAATGATTCTTTGACTAACTCAATGGTCAAATCAGAATTCAAACTTTTATATGCCATAGCTTAATTTCCCTGTCAAATCTGGTTTCTCGATCAAGCACAATCTCTGCCGTCAGATCTGGAGCCGCCAGATCCTATGGTGTTTTCTCATTTCACATGTTTGACTTGCTCGACCGTTAGCGTGTGATGAGAGGTAGTTTTCTCTCTCATCCGCCGAGCACACATCATGCGATGAATGGAATCGCTCATTTTCTACCAAATCTGCTTACCACCTCAATGTGCCTCTGATATACCACTGATTTTGGAGCGTGGGACCTACCTTTTACCTTAGCACTTTCCCTATGGTTTCCCAACTTCCCATGCAACTGAGTGCTCTGGGCTTTTCCTTCTCGAAGGGTTTTTCTCAGTGATGTGCGATTAGCACTCGCGCATTAGAAATGGCCTCTATTTTGATCTGAGCTTCCTAACTACCGGTTTTGCCTCCTACACAGTCTCCATGGGCCTCGATTAGTGCGCTTTGACTGAGGTCCTCGTCATTCCTTGCTAGCTACAAACTGCCACTGTCCAAAGGTCTTCTTGATAGCTCAGTGTTCACAAGTTTGAAGTCTGTCCTGATTTGGTACAGTCATAGAACTCTAATAATTTTCATGGATCCAATTCCAATCACGACCTTCCCACTGAAAAAGCTTTTGGACCACCAAAATTTGGTTTTCAAGCATCGACTATCTGAGGGTACAATTGTCTCACTTGTCCAATCTATATCCACTTTTCACTGCTAAGCTTTGAACCCTTGAGCCCTACTTTGAGGTACTCAACATCTCCCCTATGCATCGTCCTTACCTTTCTATCCAGAACTATGTCTTCTTACAATTCATTAAGATATTCAAGCAACAAGTCATCAATAGAAGGCAATTGGCTCTGCTCTTTGGGATCCTCAATTAGTGAGGGTTCAAACAATCTCAAGCAATCTGCATTTATGACTGAGTAGATGTGCATGTAAGCTGGTAGATCAATGCGAAAAGCATTCTCACCAATCTTCTCAAGTATCTTGAAGGGTCCATACTTGATAGGCTTTAGCTTTTTACATTCACCTTGGATTCTATCCTTGTTGATATACAACCAGACTTGGTCACGAACATGGAAACTATGCTCCATCTGATGCTTGTGATGCCTTGCCTTGTATTTGGCTTGGTTCTTTTCCAGCTATTCCTGTACTACCTGGTGGATCTCTTGGATTTTTTCAATGAACCTAGTTGCCCTATCCACATCATTGTGCCCCTCAACTGTGGTGTCTTTACCAAAGACAAAATCCAAAGGAGACCTTGGTGTGAAACCAAAACAGGTCTCAAAAGGAGATCTCCGTGTAGAAGAATATTTTGCTCTATTGTAAGCATGCTGCACATAACATAAATGTTCATCCCAAAGCTTAGGATGCTTGCTACAATATCCTCTGAGTAACTGGATCACTTTCTTGTTAACTACTTATGTCTGGCCATCAGTTTGTGGATGAAAAGTTATGCTTTTCTTCAGTTTGGTGTCCATCAGTTCCCACATACTTGACCAAAGCTTCCCCACAAATCAGGTGTCTCGATCAAATACAATGGAAGTGGGTAATCCAAAATGAACCTATACATGTTGAAAAAACAGTTTTGCAGTTTGTTCAACTATAATCTGTTTATTACAAGGTATCAAAATACACATTTTGCTTAACCTATCTAGAACAACATATAGATAATCTGACCTTTCCTAGATTTAGGCATTCCTCTAACAAAATCCATGGAACACTTTCCCAAGGGTGAGAAGGAACTGGTAATGGAGTGTACAAGCCCAATTTTCTATTGCTGGGCTTGCTTTTAGCACACATAGTACACCCTCTTACATATCTAGAAATTGTCTCATTAATTTTTGGCCAATAACAAAATCTTTGCAGTTGTGAAAATGTTTTACTTACCCCAAAGTGACCTGATATTAGAGAAGTGTGTGCTTTTTGAATTATCTTTACTCTTTTAGTTTGTGGAATGCATAACTTCCCACAATGGTATAGGAGTTGGTCCTTTACATGATAATCCAATTCTTCTACTCATTTGCCTTGACTTAAAGTTGCATATACATCTTTAAATTCTATATCTTGAGCATATTGTTCAATGTAACTCCCATGTAACACATGATTATGCTTAAGTATAGTAGATGCATTGATAATGGGTCTAGATAACATATCTGCAACTTTATTGTGTATGCCCTTTTTATATCTAATGACTAAATGAAACTGTTGTAGAAAACCCATCCATCTATAGTGCCTTGATTGCTGCAACTTAGTTTGGGAGTGTAGATATTGAAGTGGTTGATGATCAGTATGTATTACTATCACTTTGCCCATTAAGTAATGTTTCCACTTTTTCACACTCTCTACTAATGCATATAATTCTTTATCATATGTAGAATAGTTAACTACTGCAGAATTAAATGTCTCAGAATGATAACATATGGGTTTACCATGCTGTGTCAGCACTGCTCCCATCGCATAGTCACTGGCATCCATTTGGATCTCAAATGGTTTTTGAAGATCAGGCAGTGCTAGTACAAGTGTTGTACTGATCTTTTCTTTCAAGGTGTTGAAGGCTTTCTGCTATTTTCCTCCCCACTGAAACACCTTGTTCAATCCTGTTAAAGCATGTAAGGGAGCTGCAATTGAGGAAAAGTTAGAAATGAACTTCCTCCAATATTGTGCTACTCCTAAGAAGCTTCTAAATTCTGTAGTAGATTTGGGTTTAGGCCAGTTTACAATGACTGCCACCTTAGAGGGATCTATCTTCAATTCACCACCCCTACTATATGACCCAAATAATTTAGAGATGTTTTGCCAAATTCACATTTTGGGAGTTTAGCATAAAGTTTTTCTCTTTTTAAAACATTTAGTGTTTGCTTAACATGCTTTAAGTGTTCTTCCCATGTTTTTCTAAATATTAGAATGTCATCTAGATACACAATAACAAAATCATCAAGAAAAGGTTTGAGTACATCATTCATTAATCTCATGAAAGTAGCACGAGCATTAGTTAAGCCAAAAGGCATAACTAGCCACTTATACAATCCTTGCTTTGTTTTGAAAGCAGTCTTCCATGCATCTTGTTCTACAACTCTGACTTGATGGTATCCACTATGCAAGTCTAGCTTGGAGAAGTAAACAACTTCTTTCAATTGATCTAAAAGATCATCTATGCGAGGAAGGGGATAAAGATTTTTTATTCTTATCTTATTTAGCACTCGGTAATCAATGCACATTCTCCACGAGCCATCTTTCTTTCTCACGAAAATGATTGGTGACCCACATGGTGATGTGCTAGGTCTAATGAACCCTTTCTCGAGCAACTTCTGGACCTGCTTCTTGATTTCAGCATTCTCTAAAGTGGACAACCTGTACATTCCAATGTTACGCAATGGAGCATCTTGCGGAAAAATAATATCATGTGCTATTTCCATTTTGGGTGGTAGACCTTTAGGTTCTTAAAACAAGATATCATACTTTGAAACAACCTTTTATAAATTAGCTTTCTGTTTAGCATTACAACCTTCAAATACATTGGTTTTGTCAAGTTTCTTTTCCTTTACAACCATCAGTAAGAATTGTTTGCATGAATTTATCATTCATTTCATCTACCCTGAGTTTATGAGAGTATACTTATTCTTGAGCTTATGAGCTCTTACAAAGTATTCGATTCCATATTTAACAAGTAGATACCTGTTCTCAGCTCTATAGAAAATAGCTTCTCTATCATACAAGTAAGGAATTCCTAAAATAGTTCCACATATATTCAAAGGAATTATGTCTAACTCAACCTCATCTACAAATGCTAACCCAAAAGAAAACTTGATTTTGCATTGTCTCGTCACTTGTAGTTGTGCTTTATCATTCAACCATCCTAATGGGTATGGTTTCCTGTGAGGTGTAGTTACTAATCCCAACTTCTTTACAATTGCTTCAGAAATCAAATTTACTTATGAGCCATGATCAAACAAAGTATCAATCTTTTGATGTTTGGAAATAGCTCGAATATGGAAAAGCTCATGTATTTTTCTCTCATTTTCTTCATCAATAGTAGATTGTGCAGAATTACTAGTAGATGCTTCAGAATTCTTACCTCTTATACCTATGGCTGCATTGGTTGTTTCATCTCCTGAGTTTGAACCCAAATCCTTCTGAATAGTTGCAACAGTCTTCTTCTTCTTGCCCTCGAACTTCTTAGGTCTCAGCTCTGGATGTAGAATCCAATAGTGCTCATCATCATGCCCATCCTTTTTATAGTGAGTGCATGAAGCCTTGCTTTTCTTAGCAGTGTTAGCCTTCCTTGCTTTCCATTTATGCTTTCTTTTCTCCTTATTCTTGCTTACAGTGGGTTGGGATGATCCACCAACTTCTGAACTTCCATTCTTTCCTCTAGCTTCTAGATGAGTAGCTTGTACAGATACCTCATCTATACTAGGGGATTAAACATGAGGATAGTGTGCCTCATGTAGCTATGTAGACCACCAATGTACTTCAACAGAGTCTCAGGTGAGTCTAATGAGATTCCTAGAATCAATGCTCTCTTTCTAAATTCTTGAGTGTACCCTTGCACACTTTTCCCTTTCAACTATCGAAGAGTTTGCCAACTCATCATGGCTTGCTGCATGTAGCCCAATGGATAGAATTGCTTTCTAATGGTAGAAACAAATTCACTCCAGACAGAGATAGTCTTACCATGTCTTTTCATGTCAGCTTGGGTCCTACCTTCCCACCAAACCGAGGCAGTGCCTCCAAGGCGTATGCTTGCTAGCTAAATCTTGCTCTTGTCTGAATCGATATTCTACACTCTACAATAAACATCAATTTGTCTAATCCATTTATCCAGCTTTTCTACATTCAATTCTCCATCATATATAGGTAAATCAAATTTAACATCTAGTTTGATCAAAGATGCTTTCTTTTTAGGGCTATTAGGAGGTGTGAGAAAGCTTTCCTCTTTCCCTTTTCCTTTTGAGTGGTCATGGGAATGTGACTCATCTTCTCCTTTGTCTTGTTTAGAGCTTGATGAATCTTCATCCTTATGTTTTCTAAAGTCCCTATAAATTTCTTCTAACATGGACTTTATGGCTAGGAAACTATCTATGAATTGAGGGTCTGGCCCCATAGAACCTTCTTCTGACATTGTCTTCCAAGGATAGACTCTGCCAATTTCAGGATTAATTTTTACCAACTCTCCTTCTCCTAATTTGAGCTTTGTTCTAGTTATCATTCAATAGCTAAGCCAACACAAGCTTGTCTAACCTTAATAGCCTAGAGCTCTGATACCACTTGATCTAAAATTCACTCGTCAGTAATCTTAGTTAAATAATTAATGAATGAAAGTACTATAGACTCATGTGCTGGTGTGTGTCTATGTTATCTTAGGCAATGGATCGATCAGATTGCAAAATACACAGACACTAGAAAATGGAAGACAGTAAGAGAAACACAGTAAGAAAATACATGAGCACAACAAATTAATAAGGAGTTCACCCTATCCTCTAGGGCTACATCTCTGGTGTAGTTTTAAGTGGTGGCCTTCTTTTATTGTGTCTTTAACACAGAGATTTACAATGAGGAGCTCAACTTGAGACTTTTGAAATAGAGGATGCTTAGTAGCGTGGTTCTTGCATTCCCCAAGCCACTAGAGTGCACAGATTCTTTCCTTACTAAGTCTCGACCTCTCTGGTCTTTAATGGGATGAGTCCAATGGTGCTCAATTCCCAACAAATATCCTCATAACAATGGCTTGAACCTCTCAAGCCTAGTTCTTTCTGCCTGATGCTACCTTAGGTCAGCTCAACTCTCTGTTTTCTGCTTCTTACTTCACTATCTCTTTCACCTCTTTTGTCACTATTTTTTCTTCTCTGGTTCTTCCTTATCGTCCTTGGTTCTATTCTATCCTGTCTATTTATTCATGGCTTAAAACCAATCTGTCCTTGACCGTTTTCTTCCTCTTCCGCCCCTTCAGATTACTTGTGTTTTCTTGGATTTCTCTGCCCCTGCGTCATCGCAAACATCTCACAGGGAGGTGGCCACTTGTCCTCTCACGAACTATGCCAGCTCTTCCTCAACGGTTTGGTATTTCAGCTACATTGTGTAATGATTCATTCGCCAACTCAGCGATCAAATTGGACTTCAGACTTTTATATGTTGTGGCATAATTCCCCTATCAAATCCAATTTCTTCATCAGGCGTAATCTTCGCAGTCAGATCTGTAGCCCCCAGATCCTACGATGGTCACTCATTTCGTGTGGTTGACTTGCTCGACCATTAGTGTGTGATGAGAGGCGGTTTTCTCTCTCATCCACCAGAGACGCGTAATGTGATGAATGGAATCGTTCGTTTTCTGCCAAATCCGCTTATCGCCCCAATGTACCTTTGATATGCTGCCAGTTTTGGAGTGTAGGACCCGCCTTCTGCGTTAGTGCTTTCCCTATGGTTTCACAGATTCCCATGTGATCAATCACTCGGGGCTTTTCCTTCTCGACGGATTTTGCCTAGCGCCTGCATCAGAAATGGCCTCCGTTTCCTGATCCAGGCTTCCTAACTGCCAATTTTTCCTCTTGCGCAGTTTCCATGGGCCTCAGTCAGCAGGCTTTGACCGAGGTCCTCGTCATTCCTTACTGACTGAAAATTGCTGCTATCTAGAGGTCTTCCTGATAGTTCATTGTTCACAAGTTTGAAGTCTGTCCTAATTTGATATAGTCATAGAACTCTAATAATTTTCATGGATCCAATTTAGATCACTTTTAGACTAATGAATATATAGATGAGTACATTCAAGATGAAGATATGAATTGGGTAGTAGATCAAAATACCACCTTCTATACCATTGAAATTGATTATACAATATCCATCACAAAGCAAGAGAGCTATGTATATTACGATGATTATGAGATCTATCCCTCCCAATATCAAAGGATCACTAACCTAGTGATGGAGGAACTATGACTTATGACCTAGAATAGGTAGATTGACCAGGGTGAGTAATCAAAATAAACCCTTAGTATGCTTACCCAATTCTAATCCAGTCCACGGTATCAACTAACCACCTCCCAAGAGTTCGCAGAAGATGCAAGGGTTACCAAACAAGACAGGTAATATTGTTCAGGATAAACATCTAGACTTGAAAAAAAATATGGTGAGCCATAAGACCCTACACCTTCCCTACCTCTGATCCAATCAACCAAGGAAAATAAAACAAATATGGGCCCACCATTCAAGCTTGAACATGAGCTAAGAAATATAAATGTCCCCATTCGTTATTAGAACTAGCCAAAAACCCAACATACAAGCCACTCATATAGAAGCTCAAGAAATCGTCTAAACAAATTTCTCATAATGACACTTTGGACATCTAAGAAGAACCTCCTCATATGAAATGCTCACACCATGTAGAAGAACAATATTATGACAACCCTCCCTTTTACATTACCATGAGCGTTCACAACAAAATACTTCAAAATTTCATGTTGGATTCAATAGCTTCACATAACATCATTTCCCAAGTTAGCTACATTGAATTATGATTGGATATCACTAAAATGTATAATGGCCTATACTCTTTTGATTCTAGAAGGGTGAAGTTTTTGGGCCTTATAAAATATTTTCTTGTTTCCCTCATGAAAATATGAAACAAAATCCTACTTATGGACATAATGGTAGCCAATATTCCTACATCCTATGTCACTTTTCTTTTTAGGTCTTGGGATGGAAAAACTAGTGGTGCCCTGCAGATGGATTTGTCATACACAACCATATTGTTCTTTGCGGGACAATAACATAGATTATACCAGGAAGCCAAACTTTTCTATTTCATAAGCGATGCTAAGAAATCTAAAAAATTACGAATGTATGTTTTAGAGGAGTGAATGGGATGTTATATCTTATCCATAAAGCTTGAAGTCATGATAGAAGTTGATTCACCCCTTCTTAAAGCGTAACAACCACAAAATTTTTATTTAGTGTATAAGTTGTTTTTTAACTTAGCATACTCCAAAGAATAAATAGGTTGAGGAGTATTTGTAATACCTCCCTTAGTTTAGGGTATTTCCCTATCATTTAAATTAGAATTTGATGCCACCAACAATGTTGTTGAATATGAGGCATTGATTCTAGGGTTAGAAGAAACCATCGAAATGGGAGTAAAAAAAATCACAAATTTTGGTGACTCTAAGTTAGTAGTACTTCAAATAAGAAACAAATATACTACCAAACATCCTCGAATGAGATCATACGAAAATGTTGTCTGGGATATTCTTGAGAATATCTTGATGTTTTTAACATTACAACTATGCTTAGACAAGATAACCAACATGAAAATTCATTAGCAATAACATCCAGTACTTTCAATCCCCTGCCAGATGTAAAGATGAGGTGTAGGCACTCTATCCTATTTAATGTTAAAAATTGGTAGGTTTTTGAAGATGACCAACATAAAATAGTATTTCTCAGATTAGTAGATGAATTTGCTGTTATCAACATTGACATTGAGGGAGAATAACATGATATGGATCAAGAGGAGGATGATTCACAGGAATATTATGTTTTTGAACCAAATTAGAGGTCATGAAGTGATCCAACTCAAAAATAACTTCATCCCCAAAGGAATGGTTCCACTGGAGAAGATATTGGTGATAATGAAGTGCCCACCATACTGGTTTTCCATCCAATAGATGAAAATGTCAAAGAACACAAACTTGGTATAGAAGAGAACTCACAAAAGTTTTACCATCCCTCCCATAGTTACTCAAATTCATAGGTTCATCAGGGTAAACATAAGATGAGTGTCACTATGATATTACCCAACCTCCAATGTTGTAGAGAAGGAAGTGGGGCCTAGAAACTGAATACAACCTAACATTTTATCGTAACTACAAATCACTTAGGAGTTGCGCAACCACCCTAGGTGATCAATCCCTTAGTTGGACCCCTGTTTCTTTGACTTAGTACCCAAATCACATGAATAACAAGGCCAAGATGTTGTTATAGGCCTCCGAAAACACTCACAAGTCTCCTTTTATCTGGTTATGGCCTAAATCCTTCAGTTCTGAACACATGTTCCTAAGATCCATGTCATTGTTTCAGGCCAACCTCTAGACCGCTACCAAAAATTGCTGGAAACTTTCCATAGTCATAAGGAACATGACTACAATGCCAATCATTCAAAATTGAAGCAATAACTTGACCTAAAATCTCTAATCCATAATAGGCATTTCCTCAAACATATGGAAACCATGTAAGCTACAAGTCATGAATGAATACCTGATCATAAATTGATAGTATTAATATGAGAATCCCCAAGAAGGCACGAAACCCTCTCTAGCTAGCTACAACAACACTTGTTAGTCCATGCATTCATCAACCATTGAGTAACTTAATAAAACATGTAAAGAGGCATATATAGAATACATCATATAACCAACATATAACTGACAAATAACTAGCATAGAAACCATGGAAAATTAGCCATAACAACAGCATCATAATCAATACAAATGCTCATAAACCACAATAGGAAATTATCTCATATTAACATGTGAAAACGCAAACAAAGTTAGGGACTTCCACATATCACCCAACCATTGATTAGGTTAAACCAAATATCTCTTTTAACTAATCACCCTCGCACCATATTCTAATCATGAATGTGGAATCTCATGGAATAAACCAAAAAAAACCAAACAAGGGCTTCCATAGGCCAAACTACTTCAACCCTCAACCATAACGATTTCACCTTTATAGTTCGAAACTCACTAACATCAACCAG
This sequence comes from Pinus taeda, assembly GCA_000404065.3. Classification (NCBI taxonomy): domain Eukaryota; kingdom Viridiplantae; phylum Streptophyta; class Pinopsida; order Pinales; family Pinaceae; genus Pinus; species Pinus taeda. The sequence goes on from APFE030713052.1 coordinate 83,603, forward strand.
ATCAGTCTCTACCCAAGTTGTCCATGGATCTAGGAACTATTAAATTAGCCCACAAAATTCTAGGGATCTAGAGAATTTGATCCAATCATGGCGACAGGGATTAGTAACTGAACCCCCAGAGGGCTCCAAAGCATTTGCCCCAACCAACGACTCCTTGAACTAGTAACTCAACCCAATCTATTCCAAGGATTTTAGAGCATTTTTTCTAACCCACAACCATAAGGAACCTGAGAACCAGTCATAGAATAAGTTGAAGAAACCCACAACACCCGGTCTATATAGGAAATGGAAAGACAAGGCGAAAACCACTATCACTCTTGGAAAATCTCCATGCTAATGACAACACATAAGCGGAGAATCACATGCATATACCATGCATCTATAAATAAACAAGGAAAACACACATGAAACTTGATACCTACCAAGAAATCCAGTTGTAGCTTTTGATCCAATAGTTCCCTTTCATTTCCTACTTTTGTTTGCCTTCTTTCTCCAAATCCAAGTGAATGCACAAGTGATCCAAGAATGCTTCAATGTTTCTCTAATTGTGAAATACTATGAGAGAATGAAAGTGATCTAAACTCCAAAATTGTCAAACAATTGTGAACTAATCCTCATAATCCTTTTTATTATTGAGGCCTCTATTTTCTTCATTTTCCTTCATTTTCCCTCTAATTTCCCTTGCATGCAAATTTGTGTCTCTTCACATTCCTCTTTCCTATTTTCCTTTATTTTTATAATTAAATGCCATTTATTTCCACTTTGCCTTTGCAAATGTCTTTTCCAATTTCCGCACACGTTAATTAATTACAAGTGATTCCAACTAAAGTGTTTTTCCCAACATTCAACTTGGAATATTTGTTGCATGACCTTGATATTATTTTACTTACATGGAAAATCAACCAAGGGTTGTTACAAAAAGTTAAAACTCACCAAGTCTTTACAACTTACTTATAAAAGGAGGTATTCTGAAATATTAAAGCAATTCAAGGATGTTTTTGGATGGAGTTATGAGGATTTAATAACTTATGACCACTAGTACAAAATGAGAGATTAGTGACTAAGCGATTAAAAAATTTAGTCACCCAAATTATTTCAAGTGAATTACTACTAAATTTGAGCAATTTTAAGTGACCAAACTAAAAATGACTAACTTAAATGACTAATTTAATCTAGGGATAAAATATATTACTAGGTATTAAGTGACTGAACTAAAAGGTCTAGGACTAAAATATATGGCTAGATAATAAGTGAAAAAAATAAAAATGATTAACGTAAATTAAAAATGATTAGCTCTTTACTTGCAAGGACACAATAGCATATGTTTACTTGTTCATGTTGGATTTGACAGATCTCAGTAACATATTTATTGCATAGTAAACACTCTTAAGCATCACATGAGTACATGAATGCACAAAACACCTTGATATTTAAGCTCTTTATAAATAATTGTGAAAAAGGTTTACAAATTTGCATCATGGTCAAATTTTGTTCTTTATACATTGATTTAACCACACCCTTACACAAATCAATTCATGGGAATGTGAAATGACTTAGTTCATAAGGCTAACATTTCACTATTTTTATGATTGTCTTGATGGTTTACTTTCTTGCCTCTTTTTAGATGTATGATCACTTTCTAATTTGAAATTCCACATCCTAACACACATAACGAGATAGTGATAAAAACCCACTAGTGCCACTATTGGTGCACTCTGCACACAATTTAGACAATGCACACAATTATTAAATATTTGATGTTGACATATGGAACTTCTTATTGTTTATGGGTGCTTTAAAACTTACATTGATCTCTAGTCTTAATGCTAATTTGCTGTAAATACACAGTGGTTATTGTGCTCAAACACTAATGGTATTTCTCATGGTTCATTAGTTGTAATTACACACTTTGGAATGTTACAAATACATCGTTTGGGTCACAATTCTATGGTTACAAACTACCCAATTATAAATGGTTATAAATTGATGATAAATGGATGATATTTGAATGTTACAAATGTGTAAGTAGTCCACATTCAACTTTGTTGTCTTAATTGTCCTTAGTAATAATGATAAGTTTGACTATTTCCTTTTTTTATCATCGCAAACACATAACTCTTTGTTGTCCCAAACATAGTTAATACTATTGGTGTATGATCTCTTAATTGTGGAATGGTCTCTTGATGATGATAATGAACTCTCAATCTCCAATTCTCATGAATATGATGAATGAATGATATAATGCCTTACTTATATGGACAAATTATGATTCATTTTCTATTTTTATTGTGCCATTGTATATATGCTTCACTAGCATCTCATGTTATATGGTTAATTGAATAAGCTTTATCTTTCATTTTTCAATTATAATTTTGTTGCATTATTAAGAATAATTGTCTAATTAAAATCATTCAATATTTGTTAATAGTTCATCGTTATGAGAGTGTTTGAGTGGGGATACAAATTAGAAAATTATTACAAGAAAGTTAGTTTCCTTTTATTTCCATCACCTAAACTACTTCCAATATATCATGTTCTTTTGATAACATCTAATTTTGATAAATAAATAATTTAATAAAATTAAAAGAATAAGATTATTATTACTCAAGTTATTCTCCGTATATGAGAGAATAGACAACAATAGTGAGATTGTGATAGGGATAGATAACATCTAATTTTGATAAATAATTAATTCAATAAAATTAAAAAAACAAGATTATTATTAGTATTGTTATTCTTTTGTATATGAAATAATAGACAACTATAGCAAGCTTGTGATAAGGATCAATTCTATCCACTACCACAATCACCTCCAAGTGTATACCCACATTGCCTCACACATGACACACTGAGTTAATCGAAATTTAAATGCCTTAAAAACCCATTCTATCATCAACTAATCTACACCATTGGGTAAATTAAAACTAACTTTTAATATTAAAAAAAAGTCATTTTATTTTATTTAAAAATGAATTTTAATATCTAAATTGAAGATACATAGCAAAATAAAATTTAATGCGAAAAATGTTATGAAAAATAAAGTTTAGTAAATTTAAGCTTAGGGGGTAAATTTGGGGTTTTGGGTGATTTATCACATAATAAAATAAAAAGATTGGAGAGAGTATGTAGATTACGAAGACAAAGCATGCAATAAGAAGAAAACAAGGCACAAGATAGTGAGTAGTGTGGGCGTGACCACCCTTTCAATAAATATTTCAATACCCGTGTTGATGCGAGTCCTATCAAAGCCTCCAAATATTTTTTCATCGAGCAGGTTCCACACTCTGTTGTCTAATAGTTTCATTCATTTTCATGTTTTCATTGGGCCTGCATCCATTAGTATAGATCGTGTGGGCAATCATTGCCCCACTAGATTCCATGTGATAATAGAGGGTAGCACTGAGGCAGTAAATTTGGGGTTTTCTGTGAGTAGCACTGGTCCAGATCTCTGTGGTGGGATTTTCAATGGTTCTGAGTGTTTGGTGCCCTTGGAAGACCGATATCTCAACCAACTGAGTGATTTCAGATTCAATCGTTTGCCAGAGCCCTTCCCCTGTCACTCCTGTAGATATACTAGGTGTGAACGACTTCTACAACTCCATCTTCACACAAACCCTTGCATAGGACCCCTTTTGAAGCTTAGTTGTGTGCTCATCCAATTTGATTGGATGCCCCACTCGACTAGCCAAACCACAAAGAACATCTGGTCGCCAACTCTCCCTTTTTCTTTTTGCTTACTTGGAATTAACAACGACATCATTTGCTTCGAAATGCCTACACATTCACCTTGGGCACTGAATGGAAATATGAAATGAGATACGGAAAAATACTCTGATGGCACAATACTAACCTCATCACTTTCGCTCCATATTTCCTATTCACTTCCCCAACTTCGACGTGTTCTCTAGATCTTGTCATGCTTGGTGTGGTTAGCACCTCCACCTTCATCCACAATATCCCCACCACAAACTCTACCATTCCTTCTATTGTCGATGTCACACATTTCTTTATTTCTTCATTACCCATCAGGTGTTCACCTTCTTTTAGCATCTTCGCCATCATTCCCTCAATGCTCATTTTCTTCAGAATGCAAAACTTTTGTACCAACTCTCCCAAGCTTTGGATGTTGATGCTGGGAAGATTTCTGGCCAAAGATCGAAGCATTAATGATCTCCTCAGCATGTAATATTTTAGGTTGGGCAAAGGGAGACTTGAACCTTGGACCAGCATATCCTCCCGAAACAACTTCCTTGCTTCCATACCCATGGCGGTGGAGGCAGAAGCAATGGAGTTAGTGTAGGATGAGAAAGTTTTATATATGCCTCTCTTGTCATACTCTTTGAATTGGGTATTTTTGGCGTAGCTGGTGAAATTCATGGTAGGACTATTGGAACCCTTTCTTTATTGCTTCAATTCATCTTGCTGAGCATTTAATGAGCTACCATAGTTATTGAATGTCACAAGAGGAGTATTAGTAGCCTTCCCGTAGGACTTGAAAACATCATGGGTACATTGTTGTCGTCTGCATAATTGGTGAAGGTTTGTAAGGCCCCATTTCCGTTTTTATCATAGCTTTCAAACTTGTTTTTGGGGATGTTGCTTGGAATAAACAAAAACGTCACCTACTTCAGTGCCCAAGGTTAAGGTGAGAAAATTCCCTTTTGTAACATAGAGCAAATCCCAGACACCTCCATGTTCCTCAATCAAAACATGTCTCTCATGGAATGACGCATAATTACTCAGCTAGGTTACCAGTTAGCTACATGGACAATCCTCAACCTACTGAATTGTTCGTGGTAAAGTCTATACATGGAATGCTTTCCAAACAGAGGAACTACTTATGATTCTAACTCCACCACAACTATCAACAACCTTCAAGACACCACCTCCACTCCATAAAATGATAGTGGTTATCTCTACTAATTTATAGGATATCTAACTACACTCATTGTCAAAGAGCATTGCACTATATATTACATGAGTGAACCATCAGTCAAGTGTTGTTCATCCATTGGCTCAAAACCGGAGCTACCCTCTCTCCAGATTTGTTGCATCAAATTGAAACAACATGAAGGTTTCCATCGATATCCACGGTCACACAATATATGTAGATTTCAACATATCTCAATCTCTCTACATTTCACTACCTTATTGATATCTATTTATAATGTATTGCATATAAAACACATGCACTATGGAACAAATTCATGTATAGTCAAACAATTCACTCTATGCTTTGGGCGCACTGCATCATAAGATTGGAAATGATATTTAATATTGAAAATGCATACCCATTGTAAGAGAATTTGCATTATTCGGTTTTGTATTATTCAAATATGTCATGTGCATTATAAGATTGAAAATGTCATACTCTTTTCCTGATAATGTGTAAAATTTCTCTGTGGACCGATTGATTGAGATGATGGGGAGCTTTAAATCATTAAAGGATTTGGTCATATATGTTGGTGATCTAAATGGATCCAAGAAGCACTCTCTATGTCTTCAAAACTCTGAAAATCATGCCAAAAACCAAGGAAAAATCGCATAAGGAAGCCTATCAGGAGGCAAGAACCCGTGAAATTTATGAAAAAAAGAGTAACCGAGGCAGAACCAATAGTACACAGTAACGGTCCAGATCAGATCAGCAATTGCAATTGGCGGTAACCTTCGATAAAGATGGGTGGGATCTATTTAAGAATTTCAATGGCTAACAACGATATCAGTGCTTAGCAAACATATATGGTGATGACGATTGGTGGAGCGAATATGGACCATCAATTAAGCGCATAGATCGACGACCCATATTAAATCGCAAGATTGCTATCGGAGGAGTGCTTACAATGGTCTGGGGGTTATTGTGATGAGAGATTACGATATCGCAATTGGAGCAACCATAAAATGCAACATGATAAACTGGACCCAATGGGTTTATTGGTAATATTTCATAAAATTTGAGATCTGCCATAAGCCATTTCTTACGTTATTTTCATGATTTTAACATATTTCAAAAATATAAAGGGGACTTTGGAGCAAGGCCATTGCAACATGCGATGGCGACTTATAAGGGGACCCGATAGAAGAATAGGGAGGATTTAAGGACTTTTGAAGTCTGATACATTGAGTTTTGGTGGAATTTCTCTGTTAAAACACATTTTCATTGTGAAAACAAAGCGTGGCCATTTCAAGAGTTGCAGAGGCTTGAGGCACTCTTGTGTTATAGAATGGGTGGCCACCTCCTCTCTATGCATTAAGCAATGACTGTATCATGCTGAGAGAGGGATTCAAAGCAGACAAAGGCCAGGGAGACCGAGAGACATGAACCTGAAATGAACAGGTATCATAGTTTTGGCTATAAAGCCACGGATAGAGAGTACAGTAGGAGGCAGTATCGGAGGCAAATGCCGAGATAGAGTTAGCATAGAGACAGAGAGCATTGAGGGACTTTGTGTACTCATAAAGAACTTTAGAGGTTCAAGTAAAGCTCTTTTTATTGTATTCTGTTGTGTGTGAGGCTCAAATAGAGCTCATTATTGTAAAAATAACTCTACTTGAAGTCATAATAGAGAGGCCACCACTGAAGGCTGGACTAGGAGATGTAGCCCAAGAGTATTCGGTGAACTCCACATTAAATTTGTTGTGTTATGTGTTGCCTATTATGTTTTGTTTACTACTTCATTGTCTGTGCATTTCAGAATCTTATCAATCCACTGCATAAAATGACATAGACTAATCCATGCACATAAGTCTGTAATGCCTTATTTTTGCCCTAGATCTCATTATCAGATCAAGTGGTATCAAAGCTTTAGGTTGCTAAGGTTAGACAAGCTTGTGCTGGACTATTTGTGAATTCTAACTAGGTCAAAGCTTAAATTAGGAGAAGGAGAATTGGTTGAAACTAACCCAGAAATTGGTAGAGTCTGTCCTAAGAGGAAATTCCTTTGGAACCAGACTCTCAGTTCATGGATAGTTTCAAGACCATGAGTGCCATGGTAGAAGAAATGTATACAAAATTTAAGAAAGGTCGAAGTGAAGATTCTTCAACTTCCAAACAAGATAAAGGAACAAAAGAATCTCTTATAGATGGCCATTCTGAAGGCAAAGGTAAAGGAAAAGAAGCTCCTATATGCACACCTCCTGATAGCCCTGAAAATACAAAGAAGAAGACATCTTTGACTAAATTAGATGTTAAATTTGATTTTCCAATATATGATGGAGAGTTAAATGTAGAGAAGCTAGATAACTGGATTAGACAGATTGAGATGTATTGTAGGGTGCAGAGCATTGATTGAAATCGGAGCAAGATTCAGCTGGCTAGCCTACGCCTTGGAGGAATTGCCTTGGTATGGTGAGAAGGCAGGACAGAAGCTGACTTGAAGAAGCATGGTGAAATTCTTTCTGTCTAGAGTGAATTTGTTTCTACAATTAAAAAACAATTCCATCCACTAGCTCATATGCAGAAAGCTATGATGAGTTGGCAAACTCTTCGCCAATTAAAAGGCAGAGTGTACAAAGCTACACCCAAAAATTTAGAAAAAGAGCTTTGATTCTAAGCATTTCTTCAAACTCACCTGAAACTTTGCTGAAGTATATAGGTGGTCTTCATAGTTATTTGGGGCACAACATTCTCATGTTTAACCCTACTAGCATAGATGAGGTATCTATTCAGGCTACCCATCTAGAGGCTAGAAGCAAGAATGTGAACCTAGAGATTGGAGGATCATCAAAACCTACTGCAAGCAAGAACAAGGAAAAGAGGAAGTAGAAATGGAAAGAGAGGAAGGGAAATGCTTTACAAAAGGCCAAACCTTTATGCACTCACTACAAGAAGGATTGACATGATGATGAACATTGCTAGTCTTTGCATCCAGAGCTAAAACCCAAGAAGTTCGATGGCAAGAAGAAGAAGGTTGCTGCTACTATTCAAGGAGATTTAGGGTTAGACTCAGGTGATGAAACAACCATGACAGCGATAGGTATACAAGGTAAAAATTATAAAGAATCTACTAGTAATTTTTCCCAAACTATTGATAGTGAAGAAAATGAGAGAAGAAGGCATGAGCTTTTTCATATTAGAGTTATTTCCAAGCATCAAAAGATTCATACTTTGTTTGATAGTGGCTCACAGGTAAACTTAATTTCTGAAGCAATTGTAAAGAAGCTGGGATTACTAACCACACCTCACAAGAAGTCATATCCATTGGCTTGGTTATGTGATAAAGCAGCTATAAGGGACTAGACAATGTAAACTTAGGTTTTCCATTGGTTCAGCATTTGTAGATGAGGTTGAGTTAGATGTAATTCCCTCGGATATATGTGGGATTGTTTTAGGAAGTCCTTTCTTGTATGATAGAAAGGTCATTTTCTATAGAGCTGAAAATAAGTATCAACTTGTTAAAGATGGAATAAAATATACTGCAAGAGCTCACAAGCTGAAAAATAATTATACTCTCATAAGCTTGGGGCAGATGAAAAGCAATGTAAATTCATGCAAACAATTTTTACTGATGGTTGTAAAGGAAAAGAAACCTAAAAAAACCAATGTATTTGAGGGCTGTGATGCTAAACAAAAAGTTGATTTAGAAAGAGTTGTTTTAGAATATGATATCTTATTTCAAGAACCTAAAGGTCTGCCACCAAAAAGGGAAATCGTACATGATATTAATTTGCAACAAGATGCTCCATTGCGTAACATCAGAATGTACAAGTTATCCGCTTTAGAGAATGCAGAAATCAAGAAGAAGTTATAGGAGCTGCTCGAGAAAGGGTTCATAATACCAAGCACATCACTATGCAAATCTCCAATTGTGTTGGTGAGGACGAAAGATGGTTCGTGGAGGATGTGCATTGATTACCAAGCACTGAATAAAATAATGATCAAGAATCGTTATCCCCTTCCTCACATTGATGATCTATTGGATCGACTGAAGGAGGCTGTTTACTTTTCCAAGTTGGACCTACGTAGTGGTTACCATCAGGTCAAAGTAGCAGAGCAAGATGCATGGAAGACTACTTTCAAAACAAAGCAAGGTTTGTATGAATGGCTGGTTATGCCTTTTGTCTTAACTAATGCTCTTGCCACTTTCATGAGGGTTATGAATGATGTACCCAGGCCTTTTATTGATGATTTTGTAATTGTATATATCTAGATGACATTCTTGTATTCAATAAAACATGAGAAGAACATTTGAAGCATGTAAAGTAGACTCTAGATGTTTGGAAAAAAAAATCTTTATGTTAAATTATCAAAGTGTGAGTTTGGTAAAACATATTTGAATTATTTGGGTCGTATTATAGGGGGTGGTGAACTGAAGATAGATCCCTCTAAGGTTGCAGTGATTGTAAACTAGCCTAAACCGAAGTCTATTATAGAAGTTAGAAGCTTCCTAGGGGAAACACAATACTGGAGGAAGTTTATTGCTAATTTTTCCTTAATTGCAGCTCGCTTACATGCTTTGACAAGATTGAACAAGGTGTTTCAGTGGGGAGGAAAACAACAAAAAGCCTTCAACACCTAGAAAGAAAAAAAATTAGTACAGCACCAGTACTAGCATTGCCAAATCTTCAACAATCGTTTGAGATCGAAATAGATGCTAGTGATTATGCCATGGGAGCAGTGTTCATACAACATGGTAAACCCATATGCTATCATTCTGAGACATTTAATTCTGTAGTAGTTAATTATCCTACATATGATAAATAATTGTATGCATTAGTTTAGAGTGTGAAGAAGTGGAAACATTACTTAATGGGCCAAGAAATAATAATACATACTGATCATCAACCACTTCATTACTTGCACTCACAAACTAAATTGCAGTAATCAAGACACTATAGGTGGATGGGTTTCCTACAGTAGTTTCACTTAGTCATCAGATATAAAAAGGGCATACACAATAAAGTTGCAGATACATTATCCAGACCAATCATAAATGCATATACTATACTTAAGCATAACTCAGTAATGCATGAAAGCTACATTGAACAATATGCTCAAGATATAGACTTTAAAGATGTATATGCAGCTTTAAGTAATGGCCAAAAGGTAGAAGAATTGGATTACTATGTTAAGGACCGACTCTTGTATCATTTGGGAAAGCTATGCATTCCACAAACAGAGAGAATTAACATAATTATGGAGGCACATACTTCCCTGATATCAGGTCATTTTGGTGTAAGTAAAATAGTTGCAATGATATTACTATTTGCCAAAAACGCATGAAACAGTTTCTACATATGTAAGAGGGTGTACCACGTGTGCTAAAAGCAAGCCCAACAATAGAAAACTAGGCTTTTACACCCCAATATCAGTTCCTTCCCATCCTTGGGAAAGTGTTTCCATGGACTTTGTTGGGGGATTGCCAAAATCTAGAAAGGGACATGACTACTTATATATTACTGTGGACAGGTTCAGCAAAATGTGTATTTTGATACCTTGTAATAAGTAGATTACAGCTGAACAAACAACGAAATTGTTCTTTCAGCATGTCTGGGTGAATTTTGGGTTACCCACTTCCATAGTATCTGATTGAGACTCCCAATTTGTTGGGAAGTTTTGGCCAATTCTGTGGGAATTAATGGACACTAGACTGAAGAAAAGCACAACTATCCATCCACAGACAGATGGCCAAACAGAGGTAGTCAACAGGAGAGTGATCCATTTGCTTAGGGGTTATTGCAGTAAGCATCCCAAGCTTTGGGATGAACACTTATGTTATGTACAACATGCTTACAATTGTGCCAAACATTCCTCTACATAGAAATCTACTTTTGAGACCTGTTTTGGTTTCATACCAAGGTCTCCCTTGGATTTTTTCTTTGAAAAAGACATAGCAGTTGCTAGACACAGTGATGTGGACAAAGCAACTAGATTCATTGAACAGATCTAAGAAATTCACTAGGTAGCGCAAGAACAGTTGGAAAAGAGCTAAGCTAAATATAAGGTAAGACATGATAGACACCAGGTGGAGCACAACTTCCAAGTTGGCGATCAAGTCTGGCTGTATATCGGCAAGGACATAATCCAAGGTGAAGGGAAGAAGCTGAAGCCAATAAGCTATGGGCCTTTTAAGGTACTTGAGAAAATTGGTGAGAATGCTTTCCGCTTTGATCTACCAGCATACATGCACATCTATTCAGTAGTAAATGTAGAAAATTTAAGACTTTTTGAACCTTCATTAATTGAAGATCCTGAAGAGCAAAGTCAATTTCCTTCCACTGATGATCTGTTGCCTAAATACCTCAATGAACTATAGGATGATATAGTTCTAGATAGGAAGGTGAGGACTACTTGTAGAGGGGACGTGGAGTACCTTAGAATTGGACTTAAAGGTTCAAAACCAAGCAGTGCAAAATGGATAGAGATTGGGCAAGTGAGACAGCTGTATCCTCACTTAAACAATGCTTGAAAACCAACTTTTGGTGGTCCAAAAGCCTTTTCAGTGGGAAGGCGTGATATGAATGGATCTAAGAAACACTCTCTATGTCTTCAAAAATCCAAAAATCATGCCAAAAACCAAGGAAAAATCGCATAAGGAAGCCTTTTAGTACACTATCGAGAGGCAAAAACCCATGAAATTAATGAAAAAATAGAGTAACATAGGTGGAACCAATAATACACAGTAGCCGTTCGATCTGACCAATCAACAGTCTAGATCGGATTGAAAATCACAATCGGCAGTAACCTTCAACAGAGATCAGTGGGATCTACTTAATAATTGTGATGGAAAACAACGATATCAATGCTTAACACACATATATGGCGACGACAATTGGGGAGTTAATATGGACCGTCGATCAAGCATGTAGATTAACGACCCATATTAAATCGCAGGATTGCTATCAGAGGAGCACTTACAATGGCCTCAGGGTTATTGCGATGAGTGATTGTGATATCGCGACTAGAGCAACCATAACATGCGACCTGATAAACTAGCACCTAATGGGTTTATTGGTAATGTTTCATAAAATTTGAGATCCAGCAATTTCTTACGTTATTTTCATGATTTTAATGTATTTCAAAAATACAAAGGAGACATTAGAGCAGGGCCATTGTGACATGCGATGGCGACTTATAAGCGGACCCGAGAGAAGAATAGGGAGTATTTAAGGACTTTTGAAGTCTGATACATTGAGTTTTGGCAGACTTTCTCTATTAAAACACATTTTCACTGTGAAAACAAAGTGCGGTCATTTTAGGAGTTGCTGAGGCCTGAGGCACTCTTGTGTTACAGAATGGGTGGCCACCTCCTCTCTATGCATTAAGCAATGATTGTATCATGCTGAGAGAGGGATTCGAAGCGGACAGAGGCCAGGGAGACTAAGAGCTACGAACTTGAAATGAACAAGCAATGTAGTTTTGGCTATAAAGCCACAGTCAGAGAGCGTATTAGGAAGCACTATTGCAGGCAAATACCGAGACAGAGTTAACACAGAGACAAAGAGCATTGAGGGAGTCTGTGTACTCATAAAGAACTTGAGAGGTTCAAGTAAAGCTCTTCTTATTGTACTCTATTTTGTGTGAGGCTCAAATAGAGCTCACTTTAAAAATTGTAAAAGGAACTCTGCTTGAAGACATAATAGAGAGGCCACCACTGAAGGCTGGACCAGGAGATGTAGGCCAGGAGTATTCGGTGAAATCCTCATTAAATTTGTTGTGTTATGTGTTTCCTATTATGTTTTGTTTACTGCTTCATTGTCTATTCATTTCGCAATCGTATCAATCCATTGCATAAAATGACATAGACTAATCCATGCACGTAAGTCTGTAATACCTTATTATTGTCTTAGATCTCATTATCTGATCAGTTGGGCCCCTTTCTTAAATAAATATGTGTCTTCTCAATTTTTTGTTTGAGAGGCTTCCTAATATTTACCGTTTGTTAATGGGCGACAACTTTATCTTGGTAAGAATAAAATTTCTGCTTTTCTTTTACATGTGCAGCGAGAAACATGTTTCAATGTTTAAGAATTGAACTAGTGTTCTTTTAGAAACCTGTATGCTAGAATTTTCGAACAATTTCCTCCATTTTCACTTTCGACATCAAGTAATGTGTGTACCATATGGCAGCAATATGCTTATTCAGTCAGGTCTGTTGTTGAAGAGACTTGACTCTTGGTTTCCCATGAATAAAAAGGAAGTGTCTTTATCATTCTTCAAAAATGTAAAAATCTTAAACATCTCATACTGGATGTTAGGTCTCTATCAATAACTTTTCCCTTTCCATTATAGAAATGCCACATGGATCCACAATATGGATTTTTTCTTTTATGTTCCTTGCATATCAATCTGTATCTACTATTTAATGAAAAAGTGTTGTTCTGCCACATTAGCAGTGAAATTGATGATGCCCATCTGAGAACCATAACCCATTTGACACCTTGCCTTGTGTTAAGTTATGGTATTTTCTATGCTTATAACAATTTACTTCTTTTTCTTATTATATTCCACAGATTAGCAATCACATGTACATAAAGTAAAGTGTAG
>APFE030713052.1:97105-124637 GCA_000404065.3 Pinus taeda
TCTTTTATCTTCAATAATTCAGCAGAGAGAAATAGTACAATAAATCTGATTCATATCAGCAGTAGCAAACCCTAGATCAGCAACATCAGCATTAGCGGCTTCATTATCAAACTAGGGCAGATGATATCTCACAAACCGACCATCGGATTGACTTCATTCCACCACCAAAAGTTGCAGCTTCGAGAGGAGGTTTAGATGAACCTACAACGAAGTTTAGATGAGGAGATCTTCTAGGCCACACAGGTAAATCTTTACTTCTGCAGTTGCAACTTTAGTTTCAGCAGTTTCTGGCTTCAAACTAGGGCAGTCGATATCTTGCAAACCGTTCATCGGATTGACTTCATTCAAACACCAAAATTTGCAGCTTTCAGAGGAGGTTCAGATGAACCTATAGCACAATTCAGATGAGGAGATCTTCTTGGCCACGTAGGTCAATATTTACTTTTGCTATTGCAGCTTCAGTTTCAGCAGTTTCTAGCTTCAAACTAGGGCAGTCGATATCTTGCAAACCATTCATCGGATTGAATTCATTCCACCACCAAAAGTTGCAGCTTTCAGAGGAGGTTCATATGAACCTACAATGTAGTTCTAAAGAGGAGATATTCTAGGCCATGCAGGTCAATATTTGGATATGTAGTTGCAACTTCAGGTTCAACAGCTTCCGGCTTCACATTTGTGAGAGAGAGACCCATTTCTGCGCAGTAGAGAAGGACTCATTTTTGTGCAGTAGAGAGAGAGAGATGTGATGAGAAGAGTGAGTGCAAATGAGGAAAATTTCTCTTATATTTATACACAACGTTGGTGTTTGAATAGATGCGACTGTTGGGCTTCTGAGCCTACATGAGTTGTAGGTCGGCTTGATAATAATTCCATAATCAAAATAAATTCATATCTCCATGAATACTTATCGGAATCGGAGTATATTTATATCAATCCTACACCTCTCAACGAGAGGAGTCTAATAAAAATATTATCAGCCATGAATAAGATGACCCACATGAATTTTTGCCCTGGTTTCCAATTTTAACACTCCCTCTCAACCAGGGGGAACTTCATCTGCAATCTGTCTATCAGTCGTTACTATTCATCCATCAAATGCACTGCCCTATACAGCCTGACCCTTGCCTTGCTCTACTCTATTCTGCCTGTTCTGCTTTGTCTTGTTCTACCATGTACTGATCTAAACTATTTTGCTGTATTCTACTCTGCTCTTGCATTGTTCTGTTCTGCTCTGCTTTTGTTTGAATTATGAAGAAGAAGAAATGATCGAGGATGTATCATACTGACTCAAAGTCAGTCTCAGAGTATGTACCACTTGTCCGAGACCAGTCTCAACAAACCTGAAGTCAGCATCATAGTGAGTACAACTCCACTGGTCCTAGACCAATATCATCCTCCACTAACTCAAAGTCAATCTTAGAGTGCGTACCACTGGTCCTAGACCAGTCTCAGCTGACTCGAAGTCAACTTCATAGTAAGTACCACTCCTACCACTGGCCCATACCAGTATCGCAGTCTCAAAGAGTGTACCACTAGTCCCAGACCAGGCTCAACCGACCCAAAGTCAGCGTCATAGTATGTACCACTCTCACTAGTATGAGACCAGTACTGCATTGACAAGAAGTCAGTCTCAAAGTATGTACCACTGGTCCTAGACTAGTCTCAACCAACCCGAAGTCAGCATCATAGTATGGTACAAATCCTACCACTGGTCCTAGACCAGTATCGCAGTCTCAGAGAGTGTACCACTGGTCCCAGACCAGTCTCAACCGACCCGAAGTCAGCGTCATAGTATGTACCACTCTCACTAGTCCTAGACCAGTACTGCACTGACACGAAGTCATTATCGGAGTATATACCACTGGTCCCAGACCAGTCTCAACCGACCTGAAGTCAGTGTCATAGTATGGTACAACTCCTACCACTGGTCCCAGAACAGTATTATTGATCCCAGATCAATGGAGGTCATCCTAGCGTAGGGAGTACGGTAGATACAACGATGAATCCATCTGTACTACTATGGTCACTAACTTCATTTCCCTACTCATTGATCAGATGAGAGGTACTTCCCATGAGTCCCAGACTACATGGGTAGGATGCCTCGACAGGAGAACTAATCAATCCTGTCCTCACAGGAGAACACATCAATCTTGCTACAATTGCCATGGAGAACACATCAATCTAGGCCACCATGGAGAACTCATCAATCTAGGCCTCACAGGAGAACACATCAATCCTGCTACAATCGCCATGGAGAACACATCAATCCAGGCCTCACAGGAGAACTAATCATCCTGCTACATAGGAGAGTGAATAATCCTGTTCCACAAGAGAGAAAATCATCTTGTCCCACAAGAGAGTGAATCATCTTGGTTCAGTGCACACCACCAGGGGAGGGTGAGACACCCTGTGGTCGTATGTTGTTCCAGTAAGAACTGCAAGCCCTCAGAGCTCCCAGAGCTCAATGTATACAACATGCAGGACCCTTGTACAAGGGTTTCTTGATGACTCCAAGTTGTTTGGGAAAATCACAGATTAGATCTTTCCTCAGGGCTTTGAGAAGGTGTATCTACCTGTACATCATCTTAATGTGATGGAGCCTCCTTGCTCATCGACTTACCATATCCCAGATGATGTCTATATGCTGGAGCAATTGACGTATACGGGATTCCTCATTAATCGAATCCCACCTTTGGTTGTTATAGAGAATCACAGTGGTATCCAATGTAAATCCAAACAGCTCATTGAAGAGCTTTCACAATGAGACTGCCTCACAGGAGGTCATGCTAGCAACAATATCTTCTGCTTCGGTGATGCTCAAAGCCATCGACTTCTGCTTCCTGCTCATCCAGGATACCAAAGCAGATCCCAAGGTGAAACAACACTCGAAGGTGCTCTTACGGTCCACCACACTACCTGCCCAATCAACATCAGTATATCCAAGTAGTCTCACATCTTTGGTAGTGTATCTTAACCCATTTTACCACGAAGATATCTCAGAAGATTCTTGGCATCAATCTAGTGAAGCTCAACCAAATATGAGCTCACAATGCTAACTGCAAAACATATGTTCGGATGGAGGTTCACTAAGAACATCAATGCGAATGAGTTTATGAAACTCAAAGGCATTTCCCAAATCTGGTTCGACATCACTACCATATAACTTCTACAAGTTAAGATCCTCGAGGTAGTCACGGGCTTGCAGTCCACCATATCAAATATTTTTAGAATCTTCACCACATATTTTCCTTGAGACAGGAAAATTTCCCTTGGCTTCTGCCACACTTCAAGTCCTAGGAAATAGTGCATCAGTCCTAGGTCCTTCATTTCAAATTCAGAAGCCAACTCCCTTTTACATTTTTGAATGAGAGGGTGTGCACCTGTTAGAAAGAGGTCCTCCACATACAACACCAGTCTGAGAGGCTTGTCATCTACAACCTTAAGGTAATGGTTAGGATCGGCTTCACTCCTAGTGAATCCCAACTTCATCAAGTAGCTATCGATCCTCTCATACCATGCTCGAGGTGCTTGCTTTAGCCCATAGAGAGCCTTCTTCAACCTACATACATGAGATTTCCAATCATAAATCTCAAATCCTTCAGGTTGCTCCAAGTAGACCTCTTCATTGATCAAGCCATGCAAGAACGCAGTTTTGACATCCATCTAATGTAGGTTCCATCCTTGTGAAGCCATAAGGGCTATGATCAAGTGGATGGTCGTATATCTGGCAACAGGTGCAAATATCACATCATAGTCTATACCTTCCTTCTCGGAGAAACCACGAGAAAAAAAATGATCCTTATACTTTTCTGTACTTCCATCTGTTGCATTCTTTATCTTGTAAAGCCATTTGGAAGTAACAACTGTCTTGTCCTGGGATCTGGGAACTACTTCCCAGACATCATTCTTCATCATAGACTCATATTCTTTGGTCATAGCATCCTTCCATACTTGATGCTTACCGTCATCTTAGAATGATGAAGGCTTATTTTGTATGGTTGTGCTCATGATGTTTAGGTATCCCTGATACCTATTAGGTTTCTTACTTTCACGAAAGGTTTTTTGGGGTGCAAGATGTCCTTCAGCATCATTAAGTAGCCCCCTAAGCCATGAAGGTCTCTTCCTAGAAGAGGAAGGCTCAGGTGGATAAATAAGATCCATGGGTTCCTCCACATCAGACATTGTTACATCATCTACCCATAGAGATAGTTTCCACAATCGTATGGTTCTTCCTTTTCACCACAGAATTCTGCTCAGGAGTATGTGGTGTAGTAGTCTCCCTCTTAATGCCAGCCTCAGATATGCTTAAGTGAACCAACTGTAATATATCAAAGGTCTTGCTTTGGCTTGAGGGGAATGGTCCCTTTTTGAGCTTTCCTTCGACACATCCTGGACATACACCTTCTTTTTCTAATTGGAATTCGAGCATCCCTGTTACCATATGTCTTACATCGGGTAGAGCTTTGTAATGAAGGTGGGAAAACCTCCGATGCCAAATTTTGGACTGATGAGTTGCGTCACAAGGCATGACACCTAGCAGACTTCCATCGACCTGATATAATGAATCAACACTAAACCAAATAGCAAAGGCATCTTTAACATAATTTTTCCATATACATACCTTGCCATCGCTGAAGGTTACCTTGTAGCCTTTGTCTTCCATTGCTGAGATGGACACTAGGTTGTTTTTGAGGTCAAGTGCATTTAATACATCCTAGACTTTCTAGCCTTCTTGAATGGTTGTCCTCTTCCTCGATTCCCAGCTCTCCTCTTACCTTTTCTATTGAATTTTCCATCCCTTCGATTACCATGAGAGGGATTTTGATCATCGTCATGGTGGGAGTCCTTTCTATCAGGGCATTTCCTTGCATAGTGACTTGCTTTATTGCAAATGAAACATCGTCCTTTTCTTCCACCCTTAGATCTAGCCTTTCTTTTCGATTTAGACCCAGAATTATTTCTTTTCTTAGCATGAGAAGAAAAGGTAGCAGGAGGACCTTTAGGCATGGGCATTTCTTGCTCTTCTTCCCTTGTTTCTTTTTGAATGCATCTAGCCATTAATTCCTTAAAACCAGGAATTACATTATTGTTCAGAAGAGTAGTCCTAAACACGTACTATTCAAATGGTAATCCTCCAAGAGTCGTGAGTGCCATTTCCCAATCTATCGTAGATTTCCTTAGAGGTGTCCAATTCAGAGATGTAGGCCACCAAGTGCTTGTCGATAGAGTCCTGGATGATCTTCTTGGTTTTGACTTCTCCATTTTTCCATTTGTTCCAGGCAGCAGTGGATGCATTTGATGGAGGCTCAACAATATTGCCTCTCACATGATCCAACACTCCTTGATTCTCAAGGGTTAGATCGATAAACATCTTCCATCTATGATAGTCAGCTTTCTCATGAAGCTTGTCTTCAAAAGGAAAGAGTGTTGAGGACTCCATCGTTCTTTTAGGATAGCCTTGCCAATCTTCTCTTCGGTGATTGCTCTTGCTCTTGCTCGGGCCTTGTCTTCACCTCAGCTCTGATACCATATTAAATTATGGTATGTTCTATGCTTATAACAGTTTACTTCTTTTTCTTATTATATTCCACAGATTATCAATCACATGTACATAAAGTAAAGTGCAGATAGAACATTAAACGATCCACAGAAAACAAGCCAAGACAAGAGACACAAGATGTGGCGGCTAGCCAGGGACAGACCCGACAATTTGTGGGGAAACCCTTTGATCAAATCTTCTTTTATCTTCAATAATTCAATAGAGAAAAATAGTACAATAAATCTGATTCATATCAGCAATAGCAAACCCTAGATCAGCAACATCAGCATTAGTGGCTTCATTATCAAACTAGGGCAGACGATATCTCACAAACCGACCATTGGATTGACTTCATTCCACCACCAAAAGTTGAAACTTCCAGAGGAGGTTCAAATGAACCTACATGAAAGTTTAGATGAGGAAATCTTCTAGGCCACGCAGGTCAATCTTTACTTTTGTAGTTGCAACTTCAATTTCAGCAATTTCCGACTTCAAACTAGGGCAATCGATATCTTGCGAACTGTTCATCGAATTGACTTCATTCCACCACCAAACGTTGCAGATTTTAGAGGAGGTTTAGATGAACCTACATCGTAGTTTAGATGAGGATATATTCTAGGCCACGTAGGTCAATCTTTACTTCTGCTGTTGCAGCTTCAGTTTCAGCAGTTTCCGGCTTCAAACTAGGGCAGTCGATATCTTGCAAACCGTTAATCGGATTGACTTCATTCCACCACCAAAAGTTGTGGCTTTCAGAGGTGGTTCAGATGAAACTGCAATGTAGTTCTAAAGAGGAGATCTTCTAGGTCACTTAGTTCAATCTTTGGATCTGTAGTTGCAGCTTCAGGTTCAACAGTGTCCAGCTTCACATGTGTGAGAGAGAGACCCATTTCTGCGCAGTAGAGAAGAGACTCATTTCTGTGTAGTAAAGAGAGAGAGATGTGATGAGAAGAGTGAGTGAAAATGAGGAAAATTCCTCTTATATTTATACACAACGTTGGTGTTTGAATAGATGCGACTGTTGGGCTTCTGAGCCTACATGAGTTGTAGGTCGGCTTTATAATAATTCCATAATCAAAATAAATTCATATCTCCATGAATACATATCGGAATCGGATGATCTTTATATGAATCCTACACCTCTCGACGAGAGGAATCTAATAAAAATATTATCAGCCATGAAAAAGATGACCCACATGAAGTTTTTCCCTGGTTTCCAATTTTAACACCTTGCCTCTCTGGAAATCCAAATCAGCCAGGGTGGAATCAACAATGTGACAGGGCAAGGTTGTATTCATGTTTGACTTTGTGGTTGACATATTTACTAAAATATATAATACATGAAGGGCTACTATAGTGAATGTCCTTTTGGTTTATTAGGGATGGATTGCACTATTTTATTTCTACAAGCATCTCAATTCAAAATTTCAAAACTTCAAATTAAAAAAAATTAAAGATATAAAAGATATTAATATATTCTATGCACATCTATGAACTCTTTGGCTAGATAATTTCTATTCAATGAAGACCATGGTAAGTTTTAACTTGAATGAATACTTTATCTTTGTTTATCTTCTATTACATTGGTCAAGCATTTAATTAGTCCTTTAATAATCAATTTTTTTAGGCTTATAAATTTAGATTATATCAATCCTACACCAATGGTTTTGTTCCATGTTTGGATTGATCTTCTATTATTTTAATTTATTAAGTTTTTGGTTGCAACTTCCTTCATCGTTTCTAAAAATTTCAAGCTTTTTATGTTGACATTGGTTTCTTGTCTTCCAGGTTATAGACTGTCCATCACTAATAGAATTATCTCTTACTTTTGTTATTGAAGAAGATGATTCAACTAACCTCTGTAATTTGATAGAGAACTTGGGCCAAGGCTTCCCAAGATTGTCCAAGTCACCTATTGGTTCTCCCTATTTAAACCACTATGTGGCACTTGCACTTGCAAGTGAAAAAATTAGGTGAGTTTAGACCATGTTCCAAGAAAAGGTAGCATTAACACATGTTAGTGAATTTTGTTGCATTTGCAGTTAATGAATATCCAGATCTAATGTACAGTAAGATTATTGACAGTCCATTAAAATTTCAATCTTCTAGTTCAAGTTGTAAAATCTACTATCAGTAAATTTATAGGCTTTTTAACACCTATATGACGAAGTAAAGTGAAATTTTCACTTGTATATTTTTACATATCTCATCTCTTACATTTGGATTGGAAATTATTGATGCCTCTATGGTTTCCATAACATTAATTTATAACAATTAGTAGCTACTAGACTTGAGTGGGTAAGGGAATAGATATGGGAATTTTTAGTACTGTTGTTGGAGGCAATATTGACATGCCTTAAATTGTATTTTTTTAAATTTATTTCAATTGTTGCTCTACAGGCCAAGCATCACCGACATGGGCCTTGGTATTATATGCAATACATTTTCAGCAACCTTCTTTAAGCTTCTTATAACTCTCTGTCTAAATATATATTTCAGTGAATATCTACTATACTCTTTCTCTTAGTGAACAAATATTTATTTTCTAACAAAAATTATTTGTTGCAAGGTGGATTTCTCATTGTGTTGTTTGTTATTTTTTAGATCACTAAGTTTATGTTGCTTCCCTTTAGCTAGGCTCCAAATGGTGGCAATGAAGTTTCCTTTTGTGTAACTTTTAGACTATGGAATGACCATACGTGATAAATACTATACTAAAAACAATGAAGATATAAAACATTTTTAGGAACAAGTGGAATGTAGGGCCCAATAGTCTTTACATAAGTGAAATCTTCATTTTAAGGAAAATACATTAACTAGTGAATTGGTCCTCAAGCATTTGAGATTGAAAAAGTTGTGTCTTTGGTGTTGCTATGGTATCCATGTCTGTATTGATGTATTGTTTCTTTACTAATTTTCTATACTGTAAGTTTTAAACCTTTATGCAATAAAAAAACTGCATTATTATTCAATATTTTCCTAGCCTTGATTTGCTTTTGATCCCATAATTGTATTAATTTACATGGTATGCTCTAGAATCTGTAGGCTTCCTTCCATCACTTTCTCCTAGCAGTTAGTTAATGATTATTGGTGTGGTGTCTTGGTGGCTAGACCTTTTATTTGGACTATCAAGAGCTTGTGGATCTAAATATAAAGGCCTACAACAACCTTAATCCTGCTATTGCAAATATTAGCTTTAGGCATTTGTTTTATATTTATGTTTGCTGGTTCAAATGTCATTCTAGACCTTTCTATTTGCATTTTGGTCACTGACAATATATTTTTGCTATCTGGTCTTGTACTATAATATGCTAGATAACTGGTACATAGAAAATGTATGGGTTTCCAATGTTTAGTGTTGTCATCATCCTGGCTCTGTACTATAAAGTTACATATCCTATTGTTTCCTTTAGAGAAAATTTTGTTGCAACACCCTTTCCTACCTTGCAAGTGGTACAAGCTATATACTTTTTAAATGAAGTGTTAGTGAATGTAGTTCAAAGCAAGGTATGCATACTAAGGATGGCACCTCTAAGCTATTACTCTTTGCATGATTTTAAGATCAATGTAATATGCACAAATGATTAAGGATGGGATCATAGGAGTTGGACATTACTTGACTTGGTATAGAAAATGATGAAAAATGCACAAAAATCAGTGCTCTTTGCATCATTTTATTAAATTAAATTAGCCTTAAATTGTATGAATTGTTTCTCTTTGCATCATTTTGTGATCAGTGTAATATGCACACATGATTAAGGGTGGGATCATAGGATTTGGACATTACTTGAGTTGGTATAGAAAATGATGAAAAATGCACAAAAAACACGTGGCAATGTCAAATTTGTATAAAGAAAATGAAAATTTGTAGTTTACTTAATTAAAGTAATTTGTGATTTTGATATTGAGTTTTTTAAAGATGCTCCCTTAATACTGTAGTGTCAAGAATCTGGCACCTATTTAGGAATGTTGCATACACTGTACAACCATTTGGTTTGACCAAATGATCCTTAGGGTAAATCAATATCCCCTTTACAAGTAGTGCATTGGCCAGTTCTTTTGAGGATTTAACCTTGGTGTGGTCCTCAATAATGTCTGCTTTCACTAACCTGGCTTACTTTTCATGATTGATATTGGATTTTTTGTTCATGAACTATTTGATGATAGATTTGATTAGTTTGGTCACTGGTGATGAATCCCATCAGTTGTACCTTGTGATTTTATGTGTGTATCAAGGATCTCATGCCTCTTGAGTTGTCTAGCTGCATGAGGAACTAGACATTATTATTGCCTAAATTAATTGAAGGCTTTTCCATTTGAATTATGGGATGTTGGCTCTTATTTTTTTTTATAGTAGATTGAATATCATCCTTAAATCAAAATTTTCTTTTTGGCTGGTAAACCTTGGGTTATGACATTTCATGCCTATTCAAAAATTAGATAGTGAAGACACTCCAACAGAGGCTAATGGTAATTCATTATTTTTATTGGAGTTTCCATTTAGGAGTTGACTAAAAATTATATTTGATAGCCTACCCTTTTATCAATAATTATAGGAACCATCCATTGAGTGACTAGCATAGATCCTTCCCTTTCCTCCATGTTTCCTGTAAAAAGATTTAACAATTTTAAACTATATTAGGCTATTTTAAATCTATCAAGCATTGAAGATCAATTTTTTTTTGGTATTGTAGATTTTTGTTTGGCCTTGTTAATTTTATCAAGGGGAGGAGGTTAAGTTCTCATGTTTGCATGAATCTTAAGCCATTAACAATATCATGTGCTTTCATTTCCATATTTCCTCGAATTTTATCTAGCATACTCATAAGGCAATGTCAAATGAAATTTAATCATATATTTTCTCTCTCAATATTTATTTAAAAAGGAAAAATAAGAGCAAGATTGAATAATTCACACTAGGAAAAAAGACTAAAGCTATATTATTATCTTTGGATTCTTCTCAGAATTTTCATTGTGTTAACTATGTTTCTGAGATCTAGGGCTTTGCAATGGTTGGGTAAATGAATTTCCTGGTATCCTAAAACAATAAATATTAGGAGGAAGAGTGAAGAAGGAAGAAAGTGCATACCATTCCAATTATAATGACACTAGCAATACCTAGAAATGTCTATGATGTGTGGATCTTACTCTTCATCATCATCCAACTTTTTATACTTACCCAATACTGAAATTGATATCCTGCAAATGTTAAACAAATTTTGAATTTATAGATCACAAAACATTAGATCTGATGATCTCATAAATTTTTATTTTAGATTGAATTATGGCCATATTGTTATTAATGGTCTGACTTAGGGCAATTTTCTATTTCAAAAACTAAGGTTTCTTTTGCATGACTTCACAAAATAAGGTTTAATCCTATTTCTAAACTTTTGATTAATTCCTCCATGTCATTTGTATACCTCTGTTTTTATGTATATTGACCTGATATCAGTTATAGATGCATCAATTAATCTACTAAAATCACTCAATGCCTTTCAAAGTCCACTTCTGGTAGAATCTGTGTTGAGCTAATTTTTGACAAGTAAGAATCACATGAAGTACATTTTCCAAGGGTTTATGCCTATTATTGAAATAATGGATGGTTTTTTGTCCTTTCCCCTTTATTTAAGTTAGTTTTGAAAGAAATATGATAGTTAACTAGTTAGGAAAAAATAAATGGGATAAGGATTTCTTGGGGAAGTGTTTTGAACATTGGTGTCACGATAATTCTATTGTGAGTGACAACACTTGGCCTTGCTTTCATTTTTGGAGCATTTGGCTAGCAAGGGACAAAGAATTGTTCTAGGGAATAGATACACATCCAAGCAAGTGGCCCATAAAATCAAGAGTGTTTATGGGGAAACAGGAAAATGTCAACTCCCAAAGCTACAATGGTTTTAATTGAACATGTGATTGATTATTTAGTGTCCTGGGGCTATTTTAATGGGGCTTGACTAGGGACCCCATATCATTTTGGTTCTGGTTGTATTATACTTATATCACTTTCCCATTAAATTAATATAAAACATTAGGCTGGACATGGAACTAAGAATTGAGTTGAGCTCTATGCCTTGTTTCTTTTGATGAAATATGATGCAGATAAGGGAATTATAAAAATTGAAGTATTGGGAGATTCTAAATTATTAATTGATTGGGCTAATGGGAAAAGTATGATAGAAAGTTTTGTTTTGAGCTTTGTTATGAGCAGAGTTGTGGATATTAAAAGAAGGTTTCAGTCTAGATTTTTTCTTCACATATGTTGAGAATTTAATGTAAAGGTGGAATGATTCTCAAAGGATGCCTTGTCTCTATAGGAAGGAATCATCATAGTTCAAGAATTTAGAGATGGACCCTTGGTTTCAGCGAGCTCCCTTTTTAAATAGTCTAGAAAATGGTTTTGTCATATTTCTTATAAAAATACATTAGTGGAGCTATTAATGGTTTAGGAGGACTAAGTATTCGAGGTAGGTTTTGTGATGCTCTAATGTTTATCTAAATGACTCTATTGGAGGACTGCAATAAAAAGTATCTGGAACATTCTGTTGACAACAATAACATATTTTTTGGTTGAAAGGCGAAGGATAATGTACATTTTTTATTTCCTCCTAAAAATATCAAACATAAAGTTTTTTCCCATGCAAAAAAAATAGTATTTTTCCAAGACAATATCCATTCATAACATAACAACACCAAATAGAGGAAATAAGACTCCTAGCTTGAGAATTTGTAGGCCAGCATAAGATGAAGGTTTTCTAGCTTCGTATTTTATTGGTTTGTTGGAAGTGCTTTGAGAAACATGTTCTAAGATCAAGGGCTGCACTATATAGCTCAAACTTCCTCCAACTTGCCTGGGATTTTCACCTAGTCTCATTCCTTTTAGATTCGTGTAATCAAGTTGGTGGAGACCATAAGGATAATGAAATTGTGGTGCATGGCATAATATTATGTAGGCCTTGTTAATTTTTCCTGACCATTGTAGGTAGAGTCTGCAATAATAAAACCTAAGCAGCTAAAACAGGAAACTTAAGGGTTATCAAAACTATAATTTTTGTATATGTAATCTACTAACACGTCATATTGAAAATATAGGATAGAGTGTACAAAACTGAACTTCCAAAACTATGATCTTTTTT
Organism: Pinus taeda; assembly: GCA_000404065.3. Classification (NCBI taxonomy): domain Eukaryota; kingdom Viridiplantae; phylum Streptophyta; class Pinopsida; order Pinales; family Pinaceae; genus Pinus; species Pinus taeda. The sequence goes on from APFE030713052.1 coordinate 109,781, forward strand.
CATTCAATATGGAAAAATGACACATTACTATAGCTCAAAAGTATTATCAAAATCACTAGCACAACTCAATCTCATGCTTAAAATCATTCAAAAAAACCACCTCAGCCCTACCTTGTTTATATATATAGACCAGGAAGCTTAGATGAGAAGGAAAAATAACCAATCCCTTTGGGTGCTAAAAATTAGAAAAGGAAAACCATCATCTAATTTTGTCTAGGGAAATATGATGTCCCTAACTTTGGATGTTTCCCTGACTCATGTGATTAATCTACTTTAGAGAAAAAGCTAACTGAAGATAAAAACAACCTACTTCTAAATATGGATTTCAAATTCCAAAAGAAGAAAAGAATGTATTCCAAAAGAATATGGTTGCAGGTACTTGTTCTATAAGTGTTATTGAAATTGGAAATGAGTTTAAATGTCCTGTTGGAAACTCCTACTCAACCTTGGAATTGTCGGAGGACAATAGAGACTACCTAGAATATCAGAATACTTTTTAAACACATAAAACTAAAGTTCTCTTAAATTTGAATAATTTTTAAACCTAGAAAATTGAACCTAAATATCTGTATTTCCATTTACGAACTTGGTGGAAACCTTAAAATCTTAGTTGATGGTTGTTGGGCATGGAATCCCCCCATAACATGTTTTGGGGCTCAAAGCCTAAGTTTTGGTCAAATAAGGTTGTAAGACTCTGTGAATTATGGGCGCAGATCGCGAAATGTATGTTGATTCATAGGGTTGTCTACCCTAAGTTTTGAATGTAATGTAATATCATGTCGGCCTACCCATGGTCCCCAGACCATGGCATTGTATAAATAGAGATAGGCTCTAAGTTTTAAAGACAATTGGAGATGGATTAATGTAATGATCTAGTAGTAGATAGAGAAGGAGTCTAAGTGTATTGGGTCGTAGTAGTAGGAAGAGTCTTTTCAACTGAGTCTGTAGAGGCCTAGTAGAGCCTCCAGCTGAGTGTGTAGACCCTTGCAGCTAAGGGTGCAGGGCAAAGTTGAGTCTGTAGCCCAAGAAGAGGAATAATAATGAGAAATTTGATTCCAAATACTTTGTGTCTGTTGTTGTATTACTTTCTATGCATTTATACTATTATGTTTATCGTGCACACTTATAATATTGAACACTATAAAGTATAATTGGGCTCACACAGATAAGTTAAGTAATCAGGTAATATTGGGTTAACTAAAAGGACTTGGGTAATAAGATGGATCATGCCTCGAACAAGACTACGTGAAGGCAGCGTTGCAGGTTGTGTGGTACTGACAAGTGCGCGTAGTGATGTGCACACAGAGTCAAACCACAGACCATCCAAAAACCATCAGACATCTCTAGGGTGTGGAAACTTGGTTCTAGTACCCTCCCATACTACTTCGGGTGAGACCTCAGTCCGTGCTCCATGGATTGCTTCTGAAAGCGCTAGTAGTACTGGGATTGGTTTGGCTAAATTATCTCTGAACCTGGGTTAGGCCCATATAAGCCAACAAATGGTTCCGTTGTTGGGACAGGGATCTGCAAAAGGGATGTCTGATGTCGCATCACTGGAATCCAATGAAGAAAGAAATTGAAGAGTGATTGGATAAGAAGATTCATGAGTTCCCAGCATAGGAATACAGGATTCTGTGACTATCTAAGGAATAGTGGTTGGAGCACTACTTATGTATGGAAATCTCTGAAATTTTCTTTGCATCCTTTCCTTCTGAGCTGTATGAGTGGATCGTGAAGCTAGGAGATAATCAAGGAAGGTGTAGGCTTGACAAACCAATTGTATGGACTCTTGAATTAGTGCGCAGACTAGAATCATCATGAGATAAGATTGTGTGAGTTGTGGAACATTGGCTTGACAGAATTATAGGAGGATTTATCACTAAGTTCACAGTAGATATGGCCATCAGCTACAGTGAGGCGGAGCGACGCTTCCTCAAAGGACCATGAGGTAAGTATATTAAATCTCTTAACACTTGGATTAAGATGCTATTGTGTGAAAAGAGGGTGATGTGGATAAATTAATGTTTGGGACTACGTGAAGTGGGAAGATCCATAGAAGTGGAGGTAGTGAAGAATTAGAAATCAATCCCTTAATTTCACCCTCGTGGGGAAATTGAGGAAGAGCTCGTGAAAGTTTCTCCGAGAAGTGTGGTCAGTTTGATAAGGCAGTAAATTCTGCAGCTACCACCTCCACCTACACTACCACCCATCTCATCCGCCTTACTTCCATCTCCACCCACTCCATATTTTCCACCACCACAGTTTAGTAAGGTGACTGTGATCAAACTAATGGTATTCAGAGGAGTAGGGAATGAAGATCCCGACCAATTCTGGTTCGTAGTAAGGGCTGTATGGGAAGCACAAGGAGTCGTGGATGACAATATCAAAAATGTTACACTGGTTAGTGCGCTGGAGGATCGCACATTAACATGGTACATCAAGCATTCTAATGAACATCCAAATGTGAGAATCATAGAAATGTAGACCGCAGTGAATAGGGAATTCAACAGTCCAAAGTCAGAGATACAATCAATTATCAAGTTTAAGGAGATCGCAATGCTCCCAAGTGAGACCCCTTGGTATCTGGACCAAAGACTGAAGTGTATGATTCACGAAGCCAATAGGACTTTAACGGATGGACAACACCACACATGGTTTGTAGCATCACTAACATTGCATCTAAGAATGGCACTGTCATAGCAAAAACTTTCCACCGAAGACAAAGCTTTAGAGATGGCAATGAGATTGTATGAGACCCCTATACAAGACCCTGGTATGGGAGTCTAATAAATCCACGTACAACTGCAAAATCTTTGTCTAGAGATGCAAAGTTTGAAATAGGACATAACACCTCAGCTAGAGGTGAGCGAGGAGGTATGGTGCATAAAATGCAATGGCGAAGGGCATGACAAGGACCATTGTTCAATGTTCACAAATTACTTGGCGGGAGGAGGGCCGATGCCGTTAAGACCTGAGGCATACAAAGGACCCAAAATAGTGCCTGCACTATGTTGCATGATCTGTCAGACAGGAGGAAAACACACTATGGATAATTGTCATCTATTACATAAGTATACATAGATGTCCCAACAATTGTTTTGTCGTTTTTGTAGGTCAGTAGGCCATGATGAATGTACCTACAGAAGTTCCGAACTAATGATGGATCGGACTCCTGCCTACACAGTGCAGATTGAAATGTGACCCTTAACCCAAATGCAGTAATGGCATGCACTGGATTTCAGGGGTGTGAACGAGGTCGAGGTAGAATGGGACTAGGAAGGGGTCGTGGACAGCTAATATGATACAATTGGAGAGGGCCAGGGCACTATGCCCGCGATTGTATAAACCGGACAAGGACATCATGTTTGTATTGTACTTATTTTGATCATTAGGCGGAAGACTGCTCTTTGTTGATAGTGAAGATGCGCGAAAAAGGGGTGCTCTAGCCCCCTCCGACTCAGAATATGTAGGTGATGAGGTCTGAACCGCGTGAAGAAGACCCAAATGTAAACATGATGCTTAGGAGCGGTATGACCACTGGAAATGATAAAGGTAAGTAGTGAGAAGAAAGTGCATGGGTTCATAACGCTCCTACAAAGGAACTCAAATTTGATTTACAATACATGAAGCAGACATTCATGGAAGCTAAGAAGAGCTTCACAGAGGCCTCCACTTCAGGTAGTAAGGATCAACTAGAACCAGGGAAGGATCCTTCAATGCTCACTACCTTCCTGGAAACATGCATGAAACTGCTATGTGACAACAAGGTAGTAAAAGGACTACAAGAACTTATCACTAGGTGTGCGGGATCAGGAGAACCACGTGTGGTTTGGAAACTTGGAAGGCATGCATTGCACATAGGAAGGGAAATGAGGTTGACTATGCAAATCGATGAATATGAAATGGATTAGGTAATCCTAGATCTCAGATCAGATGCAAATGTACTACCGAAACAAACATGGGAATGCATGGGCAGACCTACGCTACAATGGTCTCCTATTCAGTTGCAAATGGTGGACCAATAGAAGATCTTGCCCATGGGAAGATTGCAAGGGGTCATGGTGGATATTGAAGGTGTGAGCGCATTGGTGGATTTTGAGGTAATAGAGATTGCCAACGATAACAATCCCTATCTCTTGCTACTAGGAATAGACTAGGCCAATAATATTATAGAAGTCATAAACCTAAAGATGTACAAAATGATTTTAAAGAAAAAGTCAGTACGTGTAGTTGTTCTGCTAGATCGATCCGAAGAAGCGTGAAACACTGAACCAGTGCGCGACAATGGTAGTGATGACGATCTCGATTGCATATATAAGATAACTGCACGAGAATGGGATTGGGTGAATCCAACTACAGATGCAAGGATTTCGTGGGAACGCAAAAGCTCTTGCACTTCGTATTCAGACGGAGAAATAGAGCGCTGGCAGAATCGGCTGCACGAAGTAACAATGCTTAATTGCAACATGATGGTTAGATCACTACACTACATGATAACAGAGGCAAGGGATCTGCCTACATATGACGGGTAGAAAATGACGGATGAATTCCTGAACAAATTTGAAAGCACAGTACCAGAACAGCAGTGGTTCGATGCTCTGAAATGGGCATTGGGCGCAATGCCCGCAAGATGGTGTGGTACACATCAAGGAAGTTTTTAAGATTGGCGTAGATGCAAAAGGATGATGCACCTACGATTTGGGAAACCACAGATGCAGCTAGAAGACAAGTATGATGGATGTGATGATCCACGTACACACCTCATGAAATGGAGCAAGGCCTGTGGGGACGAGCCACAACCTAAATGGGTCCATTTGTTCTGTCATACTCTGGATGATGGTGAGTACCAGTATTGTAGCAATAATGTTGCAACTCCTGGGGCTTCCTACTTTACTTTTATCAACCTAGTAGTTCGTAACAAACTTGGAAGCGACGGTGCTATATGCACAAGTACTAGTTCGTACTGCAAGCTGTCACTTGGTCAACTAGTGAAGATCACTGGGAGCTCAAGCCAACTTCTGTGAATTCCAGAAGAAGCTTTAAATGTGATGAAAGAAAGCTAACTCTATAGAGGCTATTCTACTTGCAGAAAGAGAAAGAAGACTGAAATGTGCAGTAAACCTCGCAAACCCTAATTTACCCACTAACCCTACTTTTGCAAGAAGAGAGGTGACAATATAGGAAAGAAGTGCCATTACCTACTGAGGAAGTAAACTACACCTATTCAAGCAATTTCTAGAAGGAAATGAGGAAAAATTGTCTTTTTTGGAATTTTATGTATTTTATGTGAACTTTTTCATTTGTGGATGTGGCAGCAATTAGGTGGTGATGGAGGGCCACTTTGGGATTTGCAAAAGTGTAGGAAGTGTAGAGGGGTCCTAAGAGGCCTTTGGCAACCTTCTGGAGGCTTTCCCTACAATCAGACTTCAAAAGGTCATTTACAGGAAATTCTACAAGAGGCTGTAGGGGATCTATAGGAGGATTTATAGGAGGGTGCCGAGGTCTATTTAGAGGTTTTAAAGGTGGAAAAATGATGGGAAAGGGTAGCTAAAGACTAGAGGGATGTATTAAGGTGTCCGTGGTTCACCAAGGAGGTTTAGGAAAGAAAATGATGGTTGGATTTGTTCAAGAGACAAGAGGAAAGCTTATGAGAAAAGTGCAGAAATTAGGGCAGATTTGCGAAGGGTTGTGCATGACCTGTGAACATGTAGCAGAGGAGATGGTGATGGCTGATTTATTGATTTATTATGAGCAAAGGTGTACTATAAGAGAGCTACAAATCAAAACACTAAATCTGAGCAAGAAAAGAACTAGTTGCACCAAAAAAAAACAGAACTATATCTCATGTTAACCTAAATTCTGACCTAGGAAAATGAAATGCTGAACAAATGCTATATGGGAAGGAAAGCATGGAAAGAGATTTATTGCTAAAACAGAAATGAGCATGGAAAAATGGATCTGAAGCAAAGAATTAACCTCTAAATCAAATTGTAACACTAGAAATTGCATGGAAGAAGCAAAACTGTGTTTTTTATGGTAGCAAGCAGACCTTGACCTTAGTTCATGGTCCCAAAGGGAGGAAAGGAGTTCAAGGATGTGTTGATGGCCTTTTGTATCTTTCACTTACCACTATTTAACCTACTTCAGCAACTAAAATGGAAACAGCTTATGTAAATCACCAAAAAGCAACTTATTTTACTAAGGAGGAAATCTATCCAACATAAACTAATTCATGAACTGCAACAAAACATATAAGTAGAAAGAAAGAGTTTCTGGGTAGCTTGGTTTGGGCCCTAACCCAAGAGCTTCAGCTCTCTGGAAGAAATCAATGATGGCTCAGAAAATATTTCATCTCCATTATCAAAATAATAGTCACATTACCTAAAATTGTTCACAAAAGTATGCTCAAAATGAGTTGAGCAAGAGCTGCAACAAAAGTGTGAAAATTTCACTAACAACAAAATAACCTACTGAGGCCCTAAGCCCCCCTATTTATACAACTAGAGCCCCAATAGCTCTCCTAAAATCAAGGAGGCTTGGCTCCCAAGACTAGAGATAGACAACAGTTCTTCTTCACTTGCTCGGCTGCCCTTTTGATGCATTGATGTGGCTGCTTGTGCTCAAAGTAGGGCATTATAAATGAGGGGGACACCCTCCTACAAATCCTCTCCCTTGTTTTCCTCAAATATTGGCTACCAAACGCTCATTAAACCTTTGACTTTGTCTCAAAATTGACAAAAAATCTACATAAAGCACACATTAGACTTCATGGCATAATGACTAACCCAATTCACTCTATTGGCATAAATATAATAAAAAACATGCAATAAAATAATGAGAATGGTGGATTGAGCTGATTTAGGAGGCAAAATGAGCCCATATAATTACCCGTTTATGGGGCACATCATCACCCCCTACTGAATGTGTTGCTCATCCTCTGAGCAACTAGTCCATCTCTTCATCTTTGATGGCCCTGATGGCCTCCCTAACATCCCATGCCTCTAATATGAGATCCTCTTCCCTATCATGGAATCAAACCTTTCTGTCCACCTCCTCCCACTACCGTTTTTCTTCTCCCCCATTTGTGCCCTCTAGCAGTCTTAGCAGCAGTGGGGGACTCAATTGAAGGCTAATCCAATTGACCTTCAAACTTTGCATAGAGTGCTTGTACAATGGAACTCTCCTCAATACTTCTTTCATCCTGTTTGGAGAGTGATACTCCCTGATCTATAGGATGTGTGGTAGTGTGTTCCACCTTCTCATACATGCATGAATGCAGTCATCTCCAAGCAATCTTTCCATGTCCTCAAAATGTACAATAGCCTGGGCCTAATCAGTGATGTACCTAGGGGCCCTTTGAGGATCATTTGTAAGCGGCTGGTGTGTGCTAATGAGAGCTATAGGGTCTGATGGTTCTACTCTAATCACCAAGGGCTCATTTTGTTCTTTTGCCATCAACTTCTTGATTTCTGTGGCCCTTTTCTCGTCATGACTCATCTATGATGCCATGGCCATTAGCTGCAAGTCCCCTAACCTATCATTGGGGTCCCATAGGTTCATATCAGTGAGGGCCATGTTATGCAAATAAAACACTGCCAATTTTACCTTGTCTTCTGCTGAACTATGGTCACATATGTCCATGAACTGTCTATAATCCTGAAAAGACATGGTGCCTCTCTGTGCCAAATCCTTGATTTGGAACTATAGCCACTAGTATTTGAGGTATACTCCATATGATTTAGCTGGTTGTCTACACTGTAGTGCCTCCATAGCCCAACTGGCCATGCATGCTAGTTGTGGTTCCCTTTCTTGCAGTTGTTTCCTTAACATTTCATTTTCTGCTTCCAAGTGAGATCTTTTGATTGCTTCTGTATGTCTTACAGTGCTCAATTCCTTACCCATCTCTCTCAACTTGTTCTCCATGTGTCCAATGTCCTCCACCCCTTTGGACTTGGTAATCTGCATCCATCTATGGCTCCTTACCCTTTCCTTTTCCAGTTCAAAGAAAAGTGGAACTGCAAATTTCTGTGGAATAATTTTTCCTCCTTCAAGAATGTTGTAATAGGAGCCTAAACTAGGCTAGGGGTTAGATTCTACTATCTCTGTTTCCTCATCATTCCCGTTGGTCTACTCTTCTGCCCTTTTCTCAAGTTTCTCAGTCTCCTATAGCTTTGTTAGGGTCTCCTGTAGAGCAGTCTCCACCTCCTATAGGACTATTTTTGAGTCCTGTAGTTTTATTCTGCTTCCAAATGGAAGATCTAGGGCTGCCTCTTTCATAAGTGATGGGGGTTTTGGAAGGTGATTCTTCCCCTTCGATAGTAGGGGAATCTTCAATGATGATAGGCTCTTTTGAGGGTGGTTGTGGCTTCCCTATTTTTATTCTTGTACTTTTTCGAGCCCTGAAATACATTGATGGTTGCCTTTTTCTCTTTTGTTTGGGCTTAACCGAGGTGTTGAGTGTAGCAAGAATAGTTGTTGCTTCCCTTTCTAGTGTCTCAAGAGACACTTCTATCTTCTTTGCCCCTTTTTCTTATTCTTTTATCTTTTCTGCCTTTGCTAGTTTTATCTCCTCTAGCTCTGTTTGGATTTCGTTCTCATCTTGTTTAGATTCCACCTTCTCCACTTTAGTCGTCTTCTTCTGTGATTTAGTCTTTTTCTTCTATAATTTAGTCTTTTTCTTTTCTATCCTAGGTTCCTTCTTCTCTGCTTTGGTCTTTCCCTTCTCTGTTTTGGTCTTTTTCTTCAAGAAACAGGTAGAATTTTTTAATTCAATTTCTCTTCTCTTCAGGCTTAATTCTTCCCTAAAATTGCATCATTCCCTATGTATGTGAGTACCCAAGGTGGATAAGGAGACAACACTTCTTTTACAGAAATGAGAAACAGATAAAAACTGTTTTTTTTCAAGAAACAGGCAGACTTTTGAATGCAATTCCTCTCCTTTTTCAGGCTTAATCCTTCCTTAAAATTGTATCAGTCCTTGTATATATGAATATGCAAAGTGGATTTGTAGCAAGCCTACCTCTTCAAGTTTGAATTCGAATGAAAACCCCGTCTTCTCTTCTGTAAAACTGCTTACTGGCCCTCCTGTAGAAATAGTTGGAGGTTCTCCTTTAGAATTTTTACTACTCCTGTAAAACCCGATAAGAGAAAGATTTCTGAAAACAATAGAGAGTGATGTTTTTGAGGCTCTGAACGTAGTATGGAGCTCACTGCAGCTACGGGGACGATGATAAAATGGAAACAAAGGTGGTGAATAAGTTTGAGGAGGAGTACTTATGTTCACTCGAGATATTTCTAGTGATGATGTGAGGTGGCGAAAAGGATACCTTGCCATTATTTGGACCATTGGTCCCCACTGTGGTGTCATCATGAGTCTTCATGCCTTTTGCCTACAATCACCTCGCATCCTTTGCATTGGAGTTCAAACATCAGCCACTACCTGTCTTTTTGGATTTTTCGTGAGTTAACCAGACACACGTGTGGTGTGATATCCAGATGAGCGTAGTTGAACTGGATGAGGGTGGCTATCTAACACCTGATATATGAAAGGAAAAGGAAAATGGTCTTTTTTGGTGGCCTTGTTTAGTCCGTGATAATTGACACAGATTATCCACTTACCATTTTTCTTTGGTAATAGCACCAAAGGAGAGACCCATTCACTGTCGGAGATGGGGCAGATGAATCCTGCATCCAGTAACTTTTGCAATTCTTCCTTGAGAATGTCTTTAAGGGCTGGATTCATCCTCCTTTGAGGCTACCTGACTGCTTTGCAATCTTATTTAATGTAAATGTGATGAGTACAAACTGAAGGGTGCACTCCCTTCATCTCCTTATAGCTCTAGGTGAAGGCATCTAAATGTTTTCTCAATAAGCTACACAGTTCCTTTTCCTAGGAGGTGGATAGGGATGAGTTGATTTTCAAAGTTTTTTCAGGGCCGAACTCAATATTCTTAACATGGAGAGAGGTTGGGTCAGCCACACAAAGATCAGTTAATGGATTGTCTTGGGTGTCTTTCACTAGATATTCTAATGGCAACATACTGGGGTGTGGATTCTGAATTAGATTTTCAATGATATCATCCTCATTTTGCGGTTTCCCCCTCATAATAGTTTCTACTACACACAGTGGTGCAGAATAGACTTCATCCTCCTCCTCCTCCTCCAACCAGAGAGGTAGATCATGTTCTAGCAAGGGTTGGGAAAGAAGGTATAGGATTAGCTACTTAGACATATTCCCATTCATGATTGTCATGTTCCCAGCTGCAATAGCCAACCAGGGTCTTCCCAGGATGAGAGGATACCCAGTGAGTTTTTCTTTCAGCTAGAGAACTAGGAAATTAGCAGGGTACTCCCTAGAATCAATGTAGACCATCACATCCTCCACAATCCCCTCAAGGATCACGATGGAGCAGTCTACTAGCTGGAGTACTATCGTGGTCTTTCTCAAGGAGCCCTAGAGTTTGAGCTTGAGCATGGTGTCCTTGGTCATCACATTAATGGCAACCTCTAGATCAATCAGGGTATGGGGGATCATGGTGCCATTAATGTGGACATCAACTACTGGGCTTCCAAGGTCTAGATATCTTGGACAGATTACCTGCCCCAACTTCTGGTCGGACAGTTGTCCTATGACATTGATGGTTGGGGCATTTCTCTTGCGCCTGCTTGGATGCCTAAAGGAATTCTCTTTGATCATCTTATTGTATATAGGCACATCCCTTATGGCTTGGAGAAGTGGTATCTTTACACATAGCTATTTCAATTCTCCCAGAAGTTCAGTTTCTTGTAGGGTAGGCTGTGTTATTCCGAATAATCTCTCAGGAAAGGGTGGAATTGCTTTTGGTTCACTTTCCTCTTTATCTTCCTCAACCTCCTAAGGAGGAGGTTGGCTATCTAGGACAACCTTTCCAGATCATAGGCTAATCTCCCTGAATCTCCATAGCATAGGTTGGGCATGATGGTTCCCACTGTATACTTACTGAGCCTATTTGTTGTTCAGGTTCGAGTTCAGTTAAGCAAGAATTTGGGGTTGCCTTGGTGGAGTAGGAGGCAATGGTTGCGGTTGAGCAGGTCGTGGAGGCAACAGAGTGGGAAGAGAGTTGTACTGGGACCTCCACCCCTTATGAGATACATTCCACTAAGGTTGTGGCTAAGTATAGGGGTGGAATGAATGAGCAGCTCGTTGGGCATGATATTGAGATGGATAGGACCAAGGAGGAGTTGTGGACTAGGAAGGATGAGTAGGGGGACCCCAAGAAGGTATGGAAGTGGCTTGACTGGAGTTATAGTATGCCAGAGATGTCCCTTGCATTCCCTGCTAGTATGGTCTAGGTCCATGCGGACTCTTTTGGTTCATGAAATAGAGTGGTTTAGTGGCTCCTTCGGCCCCTTGGTATGCAACTTTAAGTCTGGGAAAGGAAGGGCACTTATCTGTAGAATGATCTTCTTCATAGAATGAACAAACCTCTATAGAGTTCAATGGACATTTGTTCCTAGGATGCCTTTTGGTGCACCTAGGACGAAAAATGGCCAAAGCCCTCTCTGCTTCCTCTTGTTTCCTTTTGATATGCAAGGTATCCATTTACATGGCAAGAGTCTGTAGTATCTCACTCTTGAAAGCTTCGAGCATGTTTCAAAGTTCACCTTTAAGGGATGAACTGGATGAGGAGGTACTGGCTGTGGGTTGACTCCCTCGGCCTCTCTTTTTGGCTGCCCTAGAATTGTTTCTAGAAATAGTCTTTATGTCTTCATAAGGTAGTTGGTAGATGTCTCCCCCAACTAGTAAATGGAGGGTGTCTAGAAGGTCTTCCAGAATTCCTCTGAGCAGGACCAACTTTAGAGATTCGGGGTCAAGTGTGCACCTAGCCCTTTTATAACTAAGTTGGAACTGTTGGCATTATGTTTCTGGTATGGTTATATGTTACAGATGTTGTACTTGATGGCAACACCCATGGCAAAGCTCTCAACATGAAGAAAATTAAGAAGTACGCAGGAGAACAGTTCAAAAGATGCGTACCCGCAGGTACTCTGTGCAGGGAACGCGTCTAGACACGCAGGTTACCAATTCATTAGGTGCGTACCCCCAATGCACACTCTTCAAGGTAGTAAAGCACGCACACATGGGGTTCCTTATATTTTACCATTGGTATTTAGCCGACAGTATTGTGTTATCATGGTTTTGGCCCGTGGTATTGTTTTATTTTATTATTATTATTGAGCCCCATGTTCCTTGATTTAAGGAGGAGCTTGCCTATATAAAGCAAAGGAGATCATTTTGCTTAGTATGCTTTTGGGTTGAATATCTTAAGATCTGAAATATTTGGGTTATTGTTTCAAAAAGCTTGATCTATATGAAAGGGAAGTGGAAGGCAAATCTGTAAAGGGTGATCTCCCAAGCGCTTGATCAGATCTAGGCATCTGTCTAACTGTAGCACACTGGTGATCTGTAAATTCAGCCCTAATCTGATGTACGCAGGTGTTTAACGGTGCCTCTGCGTAGGTACGCGGAGCAGAAGAAGGATAAGTGCGTTGGTATGCAGGGGCGACAAAGGCGCAGTGCGTGGGTACACTAAGGCGACGAAGGAGCAGTGCGTGGGTATGCAGAGCGACGGTGGTTCAGGTGCGTATGCACAAAGACAGTACGCAGCGCGATAGTGTCTTTGCGTGCGTGCCTTTAGTAAAGTATGCGGCGCGATAGTGTATTTGGGTGCGTACTGTACGCAGCGCAGTGGAAGAAGCAGTGCGTGGTCACGCAGTGCACCAGAAAGAGCTCTACGGGTATACGCAGAGAAGCAAAGGGTGAAGTGCGTAGCGACGCAGGCCAGTAAAAGGAAAACTGCGTATCTGACTTAAGATCTTCTGTTGACTGAATTTTTCTGTTGATAAAGTGTTATGGGTTCAGTTCTGTTATTTTGATCTGGTTACTACAACTGACAGTAATTTATATGTACTTGATGATCATTTGATGTATATGGATCCAGTTTGAAAATTTATGAAAAGTGGTCCTTGTAAAGAATTAGGGGGTTGTAGCTCCCTTCCAGGTGAGACTAGAAAACAAGAGAGAGTTGTAGCTCTCTGCAGGTTGTAGCCTGCATACTGGTAAAGGACTGCACCAGTATAAGACCATTGGAAAAGGAGTTTCTAATTTGAAAGAAGATAGAGACATATTGCAGCAGGTGGTTTTCACCCACATTGGGTTTCCACCTTATATCTGGTGTTCTTTGATGTGACTGTCTGTTTTTCTTGTTCATGCTCATTATTTTAAGGTACTGATATGCAAAAATAATTCAAAGTATAAATAAGGAAAATTTGGTAAAAGGACTAGATAATACTAATTCACCCCCCCTCTCAGTATTATTTTCAACAGTTGGTATCAGAGCAGGTCCTTCTAAAGAAGCTTGATCGCTTGAATGAAGATCTTTCATCATGAACAACTACGAGAGGGAAGCATCTATCAGGCCACCGGTTTTTGATGGGACAAACTTCAATTATTGGAAGGTAAGAGTTACTGCCTATCTTCAATCTCTTGGTACAGAAGTTTGGAACATCGTAGAGACAGGCTATGCTTTTCCTTAAACTACTCCTACAGATGCAGACGAGAAGAAGAAGTATGAAACAAATGCAAAAGCAGTCAGTACCCTATTAGGATGTATATCCCAATCGGAATTCATGAAGGTAATGCACTATAAATCCGCAAAAGAGATATGGGACAAAATTCTCACGAGCTATGAAGGAGATGAACAGGTAAAGCGTGCCAAACTTCAAACTCTCAGGATTCGGTATGAGACTCTCAAGATGTATAATGATGAAAGTGTGGCTAACTATTTTCTTCGGGTAGATGAGATTGTTAATTGCATGAAAAATTTGGGTGAAGAAATAAAAGAGGCTATTGTGTTTGAAAAGGTTCTAAGGTCATTGTCCCCCAAGTTTGAATCTAAAGTATCTGCAATTGAAGAAAAGGAAAATCTACGAATTCTTACTATGTCTCAGCTACATGGAATTTTAACTGCTTATGAAATGAGAAAGGGAGGTCCATCAGAGAGAAGAGAAGCTGCTTTCAAGGCATCAGGCAAAAGAGATTATTATGAAGAGCCACGTACCAGAAGAAGAAGAAGAAGAATCAAACTTTGTCAGAAATCTTCAAAGGGGTTCTGGAAGGCTCAGAGGTAAGTTACCTTTTAAATGCTTTGCTTGTGGAAGAGTAGGTCATTATGCTGCAAAATGTCCTGATAAGGATAAAGGAAAGGAACCTGCTAGATGGAACAAGAAACAGGGTGCAAATAAGGAAAGCTACTACACTCATGAAGATAGTGATGGTCTATCAAACAGTGATGAAGATGAACAAGGTAATGAATATAAACTGTTAGTGGCATTTGATGATGATGATTATATGGATGTTATAGATGTAGATAACCTTTATGACGAAATTACTAGACTCAAGAGAGTTATAGAAGAAAATAATATGATCATTAATACTCTACAAATTCAAATTGATGAAAAGGAAAAACATTTTGAAAATTAGAAGGTGAAATTGGTGCTCTTAGAAAAGAGATTGAGAAAACAAAAGCAATTAATCTTAAGTTTGTCAAAGGATCTGAAACTCTAGATGAGATTATCAATGTTCAGCGTTCTCCTCTAAACAAGACAGGTTTGGGATATACTGGAGAAACTTCTCAAGCATCCACTTCAAATAGTTATCTTGAGGCAGCAAGAGGGAGTGAGCAAAAGCACAATGGAGACTATCAGGTAAAGCAGGGACAAATTGCAAATAAAGGCCATCAATAGTCTGTTTTAAGAATGAACAAAGGTTACAACCAGCCACAGGTAAGGTCTTCTCAATTTGGTTCAAGAATGAATA
>APFE030713067.1:5659-23456 GCA_000404065.3 Pinus taeda
TATATTGTATATATATATTTTATTATTATTGTTTTTAATTTATAGTGGGTACTTATTATCTATTTTTATTACTATACTGTATTCTATTATTCTTATAACTCTTTTCTTCGCTTATTTATATTAACTATTTTTATTGACTTTTCTCCATTGAATATAGTTATATATGTATTATTAAATATTGTAGTAAAATAATTTTTAAACTAACCTTAAGGTAATATGGGATTTATTTACCTGAATTTATCTTTGTTCCATGAGGATAATAATTAATATTAAGGATAAAGGTTGCTTTATATAGTTATTTTTATGAATTTAAATAAATAAACTATTAAACTATTTAATTTTTTTACCTAGTTTAACTTATTTCCACTAATAATATAGTAAATATTGGGAATAATAATATTAATTAGAATAATAATGATTTAACAGGGTCCTTGGGTCAAAATTAGATGTTAATTGTTTTTTAGCTGTTGGAATCTCTGATCGAACTATTTAAAGCGCTAGACGAGATCTGTCTCCTCAACTTGTCCTGACGATGAACCACACTAATTGGTTTGAAACTCGTCAGCAAATGTCTTTCCTTATGTGATTTACGCAGAAATTCTTCTTATAGATATTTTTACTGTTGGGCAATATTTTACTATTTTTCATTCTTAGCTAAGGGTGGATGAGATAAGTTTAATAGGATATTTAGCAATGGCATGGGAAAATTACATCTCTCAGTTATGTACCGTAGGTATCACAATTTCTGAGTAGGTGGATAAGTTGATATGAAATGGTCAGATAAAAAAGTGTCAGATTGTGGGTAAAGAAATTTATTATAGATGCTCTTTGACAATGGATTCACCAGTTTACAAGTTATGGTTCAAAAAATCCAAATCCTGGCCTGGGGAGATCCCACATAGATTAAAGTGTTTTTTTGGTTGTCCCTGCACAACCAAATTTTTATTTGGGATAATCTTTTGCATAGGGGGTTTATTAGCCTTGGCTTATGCTCTGTGTATGAATGATGCAGAGGAAATGAGACATTTATTCATGGATTGTCCCTTTGCTACAACTGTATGGAATGGAGTTCTACATTCTCTTTGCGTAGCATCACTTTGGGTAAAAGTTCATTGGAGGATTGTCTTAAACATTGGTTTGGAACACATAATGAACATTGTTCTTTGCCCTTTTACATTCTATCGGGCATATGGAGCTGCAGGAACTATAAGATTTTTGTGTAGAAAGAGGTTGGTGTTAGAAGCTCCGTGATCAAGATTGTGGTATATTATTTAGAGATTAAACCTTAGACGTGATCAAGATTGTGGTATATTATTTATAGATTAGACCTTAGACGAAGATACAGACTCAAAAGAACGATCAACAAAGGGTATATATGGAAGAATTTCCGGGTCAGTGTCTTTGATGGTTGTATACATTGTCATAGCATTCGGTAGATACTATCATTTCTGGTGGGAAGGAGGAGGAGGAATAATGTGCCAAAAAAAAATATTGCACTTTGGGGGCATTCTCATCTATGCAGAATGGTTGGGTATTGAAGATTTATAGGTATATGGAGATTCAAAAGGAATCATTGATTGGGTCAATGGTCATTCACATTTTTTGCCACTCTGTTACCAAATTGGATGTGTTGCATTCGTTCTCCACAGAAAGTTTTCCAACATATATATCTTTCAGACACATCTAGAAGCAGTAAAATTAGATAGCAGACATTTTGTTTAAGAGAGGAATAACAAACTAGCCAGGTGTGATCTATTTTCCTTCTTTTGTTGAAGGTTCTTTGTTCAATGCAGGGAGCATTAATATCATATATGAGCTTTTGGTGGTCTCTTTTTGTTTTTGTGTGGATATTGATGGTTTTTTTAATCTGCTATTTGTGACTTACATTCTCAACAGTTTCCTAGTCAGATAGAATGGTTTATGTTAGATCATGTAAGAAGCCCTGCTGGAATATTTTGTTGATATATCATGATGTTTGAGATAGGAAAAGGACAAGTATGGAAAACAGGAGAATCCAGGTTTTTGTTTCTCATTTGAGTCCACTCTGGATCAAAGAAACTGCACAGGAAAGGAACTATGTTGTATGTACTCTCTTTTTTAGTAAAAAGGAATCATTTCTTTCTACTGAGAAATAAAGGTGCTGCTAATTTTCAGTTGGTGCACGGATGATTTAATTTCGATGTCGAACTACTTGTTTGGAGGCTTCTTTGGTGCTAATTTTTCAATTAGTCTTTACCATGCAAAATCAAACTGCCTGGTTACCTGGGAGTTACGTCGTTCAGCAGTTCAAAAAAATGCTAATCTCTTGGAACATGTCAAATAATTATGGCACAAATTCTATAAGTTTACAACAGAACTTGATAGCAAAGACTTTTGCCAATGAAATCTAAAATCGCGGCCAATAATCTGTTTTCAGTTATTCAAAATTATGTACGATACGATGCGAGTACCATCACGGGACTTAGTGTTCGTGACACGGACAACTAATAAAACCTTAAAGTTAAATCTACCACGCCATACAATGCGTGATTTCTGAATAAGATGGAATGTGGCGCGATGATCATAACAATTCATATGTTCAACAACCAAAATACTTTTGTTAATAGGAGTAATTTACAACGTTTTCTCCGGGGGAATGAAACATGGCAGGCTTTAAAGCCGTCCCCATTCCTGTTCATCTCGGAAAGGAGAGAGGTATCTGATAATTCAGCCAGTATTTTGATATTGATCAACAGCTTATTCTCAAATCTCCATATTCTTTTACGGTAAATTCTGAAAACAGAGTCACGTGGTTTCATTTTTAGATTGGACTCCTTTAGCCATCGTCATGTCTTTAACGAAAGTATTCAAGTTCAGAAAAGAAGATCCTCCGGGGAGGACGGCCTTCGTTGCAGACTCCTTGATAATGAGAACGTTGTCTCTCAATTGCTTGCCTTCCGCTGTTCTCATCATTCTCCTCATAACGTCCTCCACCTCTTCTTTCATGACCACCTTCTGTTCATCTACTTCCACATCCTCAAAAGCCAGGTCGATTTTCCATATTTCCTTGGCGAATCTGCAGTTGAGGAATTGATCGGCAAAATATGGGAATCCCACTACGGGAACTCCCAAGCCCATTCCCTCCAAGGTAGAGTTCCATCCGCTGTGTGTGAGAAACAATCCCACTGAGGCATGGGCAAGTACTTTCGACTGTGGCACCCACCTCACAAACAGGGCCCGCTCCTTCGTTCGTTCTTCAAAGCCCTCAGGTAAAATCGCAACCTGGCCTTCTGCGATATCCAACCGAAGAACCCACAAGAAAGGTTGTCCGCTGCCTTCGAGCCCTAGTGCCAACTGCTCTAGCTGTTGCTGAGATTTCACAGCGATGCTGCCAAAGGAAACGTATATAACTGATCCCGGTCGTTGCATATCAAGCCATGTCAGGCAGCTCTCTTCCTCCTCCCAGAGACTGCCGAACGAATCCCTTCCCTGTAAAAAATTGGGAAGAAAAAGAGGTCCAATGGCCAAAGCAGGACAGCCATTCAAAGAGAGTGCTGTTACTGCCTCCCTTTTTTCGAGCTCCTCGAACGTGTTCACTAATACGTAGTCGCCCTTGCTTTGCTTCTGCGATTCATAAAGAGCAGCATAAAAGGTAATGTTCATCGGATCCTCAGCACTACATCGGGACATCACGTCGGTTGGCTTCAATGGTGGGATGTTGCCCGGAAGACAAGTGATGAGGTTTTCTTTATTTTTGCTTTCCGACACTGAAGGAGTTACAAACAAATTACAGTCATTTTAATGAATATATTTAAAGAAAAGCACTCAGGATCTATAAGAGGAATGTAAAAGGAAACAAAATATGAACTAGTCTTTTTTCTGTCATCCTCAATTTCTTATTGGGCCAAGAGGCTCATCACTATATATATTTATGTAAAATCCGTCCGAAACTCTAAATTGGGAGCGCACAATATGTGATCAACCCGAGACATGATAATAAAAATGTCAGTGTTTTTCGAACTGCGATGCAATATAATCGAATTTTCTTCGCTGCTGTAGGGTGATTAAAGCCAACTGAATTACGTGTTAGAACTTAGAAGAAGCAACAACTACATGGAGAGATCGTCGATTGCAAAGTTTTAAACTAGGGAAGGAAAGTTGACTTATTGGAAGTCAAGATTACTTAACAATAGTTGACCTGAAGATGGCTAAGATAGAAAAAATCAATTTTCCTGGTTGAAAGTCAGTCCTTTTTCTAGGAGTGACCAAAAATAAGGAGGGTGATAAAGGCACATTTTATATAACTAATTCGAAAATAAATATTGATTAAAATTTCTACCATAGGAAACAACGTGTTTATATGTCAACTTTCTTTTCAATCATTAGCGCTTTGTAAACAATACGACAATACTATTTGCTCAAGAGAAAAAGCAACAGAAAAAATTACATATGATACACTACTTAGCTTCTGCCCTATTACATATGAAAACACCAAATATTTAAGGCGCGAGTTTTACCACCCACTTTTTTCTTTCCGTTTGATTTTTAACTTTTAATTTTACTGTGATTTAAAATATTTCGGAATAGGATAAAATATTTATTTATCATTTAGATTTGTAAAATAATTTCTTATTTTGATGTAATATATTTATCAATTTTACAAACAATAAAAAAAACTATTTCGAAGATTAAATCTCATATTACTTGTTATTCAAATAAAATCCAGAAGAGTTCATATTTTTTTATATCTTTATTTACATTGAATGTATTTTAAACAATAAAACTTCAACCTATATATATAAGTGTGAGAAAAAAATTATCCCATTTAATTTTTCAAGTTTATTTATTCAAATATGAGGTCATATATGTTATGTGGTTTTATATTTTGTAACTAAGTAGAAAATGTAATTATACAATGGCAATAATGTTTTTCACCAAAAACATTAGCATTAACTTAAACCATAAACAAGTATTTTCTTTGATTAAGCCATTCTCTACACAAGAACAACTCACCATATGATATTGTAAAACATAAAAATTACCATAAACTAAAGACTATGATAAAATAATAACATCTCTCTTCATAAGAATTTCTTACTAGAATGAAAGAAGTAGCAAGGTTCCAATAAGAAAACCAAAAATTTTGAAGGGCTTAACCATTTACAACCTTATCCATATCCATTTTTACTAGAAGCTCTCCTTTTTTTTCATAGAGCTGAGTCAATCTCCTAAAAAACAAACCTAAGTTATCCCTAAGCCAGAATTCAACCAAAATATTACAAAATACTATAATACAACTAAAATTCATATAGATGCACCACTAAACCACATATGTTGGATCTTAAAAGACACGACTTACGTCTAGAATTAACAACAACACGCATTAATAAATATGTCTTATCCAAAGGCTTTAAAAGAGACAAAACCCTAAAATATACTTAGTATTTGGAACTCGCCATTGTAATGGGCCTAAACAATCCATGGCAAGGTACAAAATAGCACCAATAGATGAGGAATTTCTAATAAAGTCATTAGCAACTCCAAAAACATGGGGCCAACGAAAATTTCCATGTGGATTAGTGGTAGAGTTATTCATTCTATAAAGACAAATGATTACATAAAAATAAGATGGATTGTTTTATCTTTTGTGTCGCACACCATTAGAAGTAATGTCTTAAAGTATACAAATGATAAAAAATTATGCGTAGGTCCCAATATAAGTTTATGCAGAGATCAAAACTTTGTGTATGATTGAGGAAATGGAAGAAGTGAAAATAAGTTCTGGTGGGTTTAAAGCTCCATTCTTATTGTCATATGTGGTTTTATCTACCTATATGGCATGTGTTTTAAAGAGGTGAGGATGACAAAATTGAACTCTAAGACATGAGGGAAAAAACTTAAAAGCTATAGTGGTTGTAGGATAGAAATCAATATTGAAAAGTATCAAAATTAATGAAGACAAAATAGATAAAAGCAAAAGATGTAGAGGGCATGTGTGGGATGATGAGAGGCTCTCATTTATCCTAACCATGGGTTTGAAATAAGATGATGTCAATTCCTTCTTGGGCACAATGACATGGATAAGGCCATTGGCATCTAGAATTAGCATTTTCCAACTAGAATAAACCTTCGCATTAATGACAAATTGCTTCATAGAAATCATCAAAGTTGTGTAGTAGGTTGCTTAGGGGATCAAAATATTGATAAGTAAAGGCAAAGGTGGAAAGATAGATATGTGATAGTTAGAATAGATTTGTTAAAATATCTAAGATTTTCCAATTGTAATTTACATGTTCTTTTGCTTGTGTTGGCATGAAGACTTATCATTAGAGACTAGGTATATATTGTAGATAAATTGTGTGCCCGCGCCCCTGCCCCCACCCCCCTAAAAAAAAATAATAATGAAGTTGTGAAGATGATGAATTTGGAGCAATTACAAACATGTGAAGAGGTAGGAAGGCACTCTCCAACACCTCTGTGCATACAAACAAAATATTACAAATTTCTAATAGGGATTGAGTTTGGCACCTATTAGTGGCACTAAAGTAATCTATGTTATGGCTTCTTAAATAATGTATTGTAAACGTGACACATGATGTGAATTCTAGAAATGGCGGGTTAGGGCCTACAAATAATTTACATCACTAATGTAAACCAATCTTGTGAAAATAACCTTGATAGTAGTCCATATTGTAACACCTTCCTCCCATGTCTACCCAAGTAACTGACCAACTGGGGTAAACATGTGATGGGAAGTTACTATGATATGATTTGACATCCTAAGTCACCTTAAGGAAGTGGAACCAATGGAAACAGACCATACAAAATTTCCAAATCAACAACAGGACTCCCAGGAACCATCCCAACCTCTTACGTAGCCAACCCCTAGGTCTCGCTAAGCTTTTAGACCATTAAACTCCCAAATGCTCCCTTGATATGGGCATGGGTGTGTCTGAGGACGTCTAGATGCATGCACAACATAGGTATGCCAACATCCAGGGAATTGTATGTGCAATATTGTGTCTGCGTCCCTGGGATTTGAGCCACCTTTTTAAGCCCACGGCCTAGGTCACTGCCTAGAACTCAATGACACTTTCAGAATCCATAAAGTACATTATGAGAATACCTACAAATCAAAAATTACTCTAGGACTAGGCCTAACCATCCCCAACCGGGACTGATATTATGTCAAACACTTGCCTTTAATGCAGTCTACAAGAATGAAAAGAAGACAAAGCATAAATGATTGATAACTCGTATAGAACTTGACAAGAAGGGTCACCACCCTCTTCCCTTAATTGTTTTGACATCAATTAGGTCTTGCATCCATTATCCTTTCAGTTACAATTAAATACATGAAATAACCATGACAATAACCTGTCACATAACCATGCTTATAACTAGCACTAAACCATGAAATTATAAATAATATAAAAACCATTAAATCCACATATTAACAAGTAAAAAAGAAAGAGAACTTAGCTTTTATTAATCATAGGCAAAGTCAGCCAGTTTTGGGACTTCCACGTACCACCCAACCATAGACATGGCTGAACCAAATATTTCTTTCAGCCAATCACCCCCCTTCCATATTCCAAGCATGAATGTGGGATATCATGGATAAACTAGTATAAAAAAAACAAGGGAATCTAGAGGTTAAACTACCTCCACCCTCACCAAAATCGGCATCAAGATCACAAAACCAAACCAAACTTGGAATGCCTCTAGACTCCATCACTATCATTGAGGAATTTTTTTTCTCCTTGTCCCTCAAGCGTTACCACAATCACATTGGATCACTAGGCATAAACCGAGACACCAATCTCTCAAACTTTACTGCAATCCACAGCAGATCACCAAGCCTTAAACCAAGACTCCACCCTCAGGCTTTATTGTGTATCCCACCAAAAGTGGTCAAGGGATTCCAAGACCTTTGGTAATTTTCCTGAGAGCACCTCTGCCCTGGATTCCGAAACCATCCAATTATTCAAAATCTCAAAATCGAGAAAGGATTGGGTAAATCCAACCGCGGATGGCCGAATCTCTTGGGAGCATGAAAGCTCCTGCACATCAGATTCTGAAGAGGAGATAGAACGATGGTAGAACCGATTATATGAGGTAACCATGCTCAACTGTAACATGATGACAAGATTGTTGCGCTGCGTTGCATAGCGACAGAGGTAAGAGATCTGCCTACGCATGATGGGTTAAGCGAGGTGGATGACATCTTGAACAAATTTAAAGAGAAGTATCGTAATAACAATGTTTCGATGCTTTGAAATGGGTACTGCGAGCTACGCCCACAAGATGGTTGGGTATGCACCAACAAAGTTTTGAGGACTGGCGCGAATGTAGAAGGATGATGCGCATGGGGTTTGGGAAGCCTCAGATGTAATTGAAAGACAAGTATGATGGACGAACAGGCCCACACACCCACCTATCCAAGTGGATACAGGCATATGGTGCAAAACCTGCATGAATGCACACCATCCTTATGGTAGGAGACCCGATCAGTAAGCAGGTGTGGGTAAGGCAATGGCACGAATGATCCCTCTTGTCACGCCCTAATTCTTTTTTTGTCGAATTGGCCGGGTGCGGCACCACCTAAGTAACCAACATCTTTCATTGTTAACTTACTTTACGGACTACGCCTTAACATTCATCATTAAACTTGAATAACATATTAATGTGCGGAAACCATTAATATAATAACATCATAGAACAGTAGGAGAACAACATCACATGTAAAATAATCTTTTATTATATGAGAGAATTTTTTGTACAATGACCGGGAGTATAACATAATCGGCGCTACACTCGAGTCGAGCACCCACCTGTGGAAGACCGTACGGTGGTCTCACCACAACTCAACCAAATGCAATACAACCAAGTCACTTTGCCAAGTTGGGCGAGCATGCTTGTGTACGACCCACCGCCCAAAACATAACCCAAAACTCGTTCAATACTTTGGCGGGTGGGCACCTTAGAATTCCCACCACCCGTGCCTCAACCATGTGTTCAAATCCTGTGTAGATCGCCCAGCGAGTGGGCACATAGCCTGTGCCTTCGCTGCGGCTCTAACTCCTTGCTTCACACTCCTTGTTCGATTGAAGATCGAGCGTTCGATGCCCAAATTCCAAGTTCCATCGCATTGTTTATATGCCATTGTGCGTGGAGGTCACGCCCTTGGTCGACCCTCCGTTCGCTCCACCAACCACGCGTTCATCAAACGTTTGAGCACCTTTGTTAGGTCGACCCGCCCATGGCGCGGGACCACCCCACAATTCTCCTTCGTCTTCTCCTAACGCTTCCTCGGTTGGCTTGTGGACGAGCTCTCCCAGCTTACCCCTATACCTATGGAGCACCAAATCGTCCTCATAACAATATGTTACGTCCTTGGTCGCTCCTTATAGTTTTTCATGCCTTAGTCGATTTCGCACGGTGGTGGAGGGTGCGCCCGGTCGCTTGTCAACCACAGGGTGTTACATCCTCCCCCACTCGAAATCATTGTCGCCCTTGACAATCCTGGCTGCCTTAGTATCTTCCATTCATACTTTGCAATCTCTTTCTTCCATCTCCAAAGTGAGTCCTTCGATTCCCAGATTTCCTCCTCTGGTGCATTCTTCCATATAACAAGATATTTTAATTTCATGTGGCAACCAATCCCTGTAGTTCTGTAGCTCAAAATGTTATCCAACTCCAGTCCTGGCTTGTCCACAATCCCAGCTAGTCCTCTCGATGGTTCAGCTCTCTCTGGATGATCAGCATCAAGTCTGCATCTTTTTTACTGACTCATGTGAAAAACTGAATGCTTCATGTGCATATGGTGCAGAAGCTCCAGCTCATATGCAACTTCCCCCACTCTCTTCTTCACTCGGAATGGTCCCTCATACTTCTGTGTCAGTTTGCTCGCAGCCCCCTTGGCTAGCTGAAACTGCTCCTCGGTAATCCTGAGAAACACCATATCTCCCACACTTAAGTGTACATCTCATCTTCCTCGATCAACCCATTTCTTCATTCTCCTCGCAGCTTCGTGCAAGCGCAACCATGCCAACTCCAAGGTCTCCTCCCAAGCCTTCATGAACTTCTTCGCATGAGGACTCCTCAAAAAACATCCTGTCACTATGGTATGCGGTGCAACCGGCATCTACCCATTCACCAACTCAAATGGACTATACCCCGTCGCAGAACTCTTTTGAATATTGTAGCTAAATTGAGCAATATCGAAGAGTTCAAGCCAATTCTTCTAATCAATTGTCACATAATGTTTCAAGTAATCCTCCAGTGATGCGTTGATCCTCTCGATCTGTCCATTTGTCTGCGGATGGTAACTCGAACTCATCAATAACTCTGTCCCAACTAACTTGAACAATGTGGTCCAAAATCTACCTGTAAAATGTGGATCTCTGTCCAACACGATGCTTAATGGCATCCCCCAATACTTCACTATGTTCTTAAAGAACAACTCCGCAGTTCACTCGGCTCCACAAGGCACCTTTGTAGGAACAAATACATCCTACTTGGAAAAATGATCAACCATGACCATGATCCCATTATACCCTTGAACCTGTGGCAACTGAGAAATGAAGTCCATAGAGACACTCATCCATGGCCTCTCAAGAATCGGTAAAGGCTGCAACAGTCCTCCATGTCTCTAATTACCCGATTTATCCTACTGACAAATGATGCACGTATGTACATACTCCTCCACATACTCTCGCATCTTCTCCCAAAAGAATCCTCTCTCCAACAATGCCAAAGAATGACGCTACCCTAGGTGGCCAGCCCATGGTGAGTCATGGAACTCCTTCAAAAGGTGCCTCCTGAGTCCAGATGAATTTGGAACATAGAGTCAATTTCCAAAGAACAAGAACCTGTCCCGTAGAAAGAACTTTCGTGTCTTCCCCTCCTTTATCTGCTTCACTATATTCTGCACCAAAGTATCGGTTGCAACACTTTCCTTGATCTTATTCTGCATTTCTTCTGACATCTGAATTCGACTCCTACTCCTTTCTGCCCAGTCTTCCCCTTCCAATGTTGCAAGTTGTCCCTTCCTGCTAAGGGCATCTGCTACCGCATTGTGCCTTCTCGATCTAAAATCGATAGTCATGTCGAATTATGCCAAGAAGTCCTGCCAACGAGCTTGCTTTGCAGAAAGCTTCAGTTGTGATGAAAAATAACTTGCTGCAACATTGTCAGTCTTGACAACAAATGGCTTCCCAATCAGGTAATGCCTCCACACATGAAGATAGTGAATGATTGTAGTCATCTCCTTCTCATGAACTAGATACCTTCGTTCTCTATCCTAAAACTTCTGACTTTCATACGCCACCGGATGCCCATCTTGCATAAGAACCCCTCCTATGGCAAAATCCAAAGCATCAGTGTGTACCTCAAACGGTCTCTCAAAGTCAGGCAACTTTAGTATCGGTGTTGTAACCATCCTCCTCTTCAATTCATCAATTGCCTTCTAACATTTATCTGTCCAATTCCACCTCTTGTCTTTCTTCAATAGGTTTGTCAGTGCCGATGTTACCTTGAAGTACCCCTCTACAAACTTCCGTTGGTAGTTGGTTATGCCCAAAAACACCCTCATCTCATGGGCATTCTTCGGTTCAACCCAGTCCTAGATCGCCTTCACTTTGCTCAGCTCCATCCGTATGTACCCTTGACCAACAATATGTCTGAGGAACAGAATCTCAGTCTGAGCGAACACACACTTAGACTTCTTCAAGAACAACTGATTTGCCCTTAGTGCCTCGAACACCATCGCCAAGTGCTTCTTATGATCCTCCATGTTTTCACTATACACCACTATATCGTCCAAGTACACTACTATGAACGAATCCAAGTATGGTCGTAGGACATCATTCATCAAAGTGAAAAACGTAGCAGGAGCATTACACAACCCGAATGGCATAACAAGGAACTCAAAGCTACCATACCTTGTTACTATCGCTTTCTTCTTCTCATCTCCTTCATCTATCCACACCTAATAATACCCATGCCTCAAGTCCAACTTGGAAAACACTCGGGCTTTCGCAAGATTGTCAAAGAAATCAGCAGCCAATGGCAAAGGATACCTGTTCCTTACCATCTTCTTGTTTAATGCACGATAATCACAGCACATCCATAGATCATTCGAATCCTTCTTTTGCTGGAACAATACTGGAGCTCCATAAGGTGACCTTGAAGGTCTAATGAAACCTGCATCAGCTAACTCCTTTAGTTTTCGTTTCAATTCCTCCAACTCAGGTTCTGCCAAACGACAAGGTGCTTTAGTCAAGGGTTGCTTTCTTGGCTCAAGCTCAATGCTATGGTCCACTGAACGCCTTGGTGGAAGTTTCTTCGGTAGCTCATCAAGCATCAAATCCGCATATTTGGTCAGCACCTCAGAAATCTCGGCTGGAACAAGCGTCCCCACTCCATCACCTTCGACTCCCTTGAACATCACCGCATATGTCTCCATATCTGACTCCTTCATAGCCTTCTCCAAACTTAGTGCAGAAACATGCTGCACCTTGACTTCCCTCCTTTGCCTATGAGTGGGAAAAGTCCAAGTTTGTGTCTGTCCAACCAGCACCACCTCATCACAAAAGGGGACAACAATTGCCCTGTTACCCTTCAAGAAATCCTGTCCGAGTATCATATCAAAGTCGTTCATTTCCATCACTGTGAAGTCCAACTGACCCTTCCAGTCTTTTATCTGCACAGGCACTTCGTGTGCCAAACCTGCCACTTTACCTCTAGAGTTCACTGCCTTGACTTCCACATTCGAGGGGAATATCATCAATCCAACCTCTTTTGCCAACTGTGTCATCATGAAGTTATGAGTGGCCCCCATGTCCACCAGAGCTTGAATGGTCTTGCCATGAACCATCAAGTCCACGAAAGCCAGACTGTTCATCCACTATTTCTCCATAAATTTTCCCTGCATACATGTCTATTCTCTGCATTCATCAAACAATGACTTCACTCCCTGTGAACCTGCTCTGATACCACCTAGCATGCCCCAATTATTTTTTCATTAAATTGGTCGGGTGCGGCACCGCCTAAGTAACCAACATCTTTCATTGTTAACTTACTTTACGAACTATGCCTTAACATTCATCATTAAACTTGAATAACATATTAATGTGTGGAAACCATTAATATAATAACATCATAGAATAGTAGGAGAACAACATCACATGTAAAATAATCTTTTATTATATGAGAGAATTTTTTGTACAATGACCGGGAGTATAACTCAATTGGCGTTACACCCGAGTCGGGCGCCCACCCATGCAAGACCGCACGGTGGTCTCACCACAACTCAACCAAATACAATACAACCGAGTCAGTTTTCCGAGTTGGGCAGGTGTGCCCGTGCACGACCCGCCGCTGAAAACACAACCCAAAACTTGTACAATACTTTGGCGGGTGGGCACCTTAGAATGCCCACCACCCGAGCCTCAACCGTGTGTGCTAAATCCCATGTAGACCGCCCGGCGAATGGGTGCATAGGTTGCACCTTCACTGCGGCTCTAACTCCTTACTTCGCACTCCTTGTGCAATTGAAGATCAAACGTTCGATGCCCAAATGCCAAGTTCCATCGCATTGTTTATATGCCATCGTGCGTGGAGGTCGCGCCCTTGGCCGACCCTCCGTTCGCTCCACCAACCGCGCATTCATCAAATGTTTGAGTGCCTTTGTTAGGTTGGCCTACCCATGGCGCAGGACCACCCCACAATTCTCCTTCGTGTTCGCCTAACGCTTCCTCGGTTGGCTTGTCGACGAGCTCTCCCAACTCGCCCCTATAACTATGGAGCACCAACTCATCCTCATAACAATATGTTATGCCCTTGGTCGCTCCTCGTAGTTTTTCATGCCTTAGTCGATTTCGCATGGTGTTGGAGGGCACGCCCTGTGGCCTGTCAACCACAGGGCGTTACACCTCTGGTTGGGACCATGAAGTATGGAAAGACCAAGTGTGCAGAAGCTTTTAACAAAGTATACGAAGCATTGAACAAGGTCCACAATGTGAAGTGGACTGACTGGGACTTGTGCGTACTAGTGGTTCTCTAGGCTTATAGGACCGCATACAAAAACCTGACTGCACAGGCACCACTAAGGCTAGAGTATGAAGCAACCACTGTAAGCCCTATAGTACTTGGAGAGCTTAGACCACGCATGATAACACCGATAGATACGATGGTTCATAGAACCTTGGAAGTAGAAATCCAACAGGGAAATTTTAGACTCCAAGAACTTGAAGAAGAAAGGTTACGATTAAGGAAGGAAAGTGCATTGGTGGACGCAGAAGTCAAGAAGCTGGAGGATGAGATAAAGGATGATTTTCACGGCAAAAATACCAGGGGATACGGCAATATGCGTATGACCACGATGACAGGTTTAAGGCGTATCTCTGCAAATTGATCAGTCTGATGCCTTGGCTTGGACCACACATTGCTAAGCAAAGTTACTAGGGTAGTGTGTTGCAGATGGTAAAGTGCGCGATGCCAATCGTAACAATAAAAGGTGGGTATTCTCCAAGAAACATGATGGATGACAGGATGAAACTTCACATAGGTGGTGCAACCACCTGACTAGCTGAAGGAAGTAGAGTCTTAGTGCTCCAGGTAGTTGAAAGGAAGTGCGGGACTATAAACTATTATGCTCGGGAGCTACATGCAGAATCAAAGAGTCACAAGGTCTGCGCCGCGCACGAGGCTCTGCGCTGCCACATGGGTTGGCCAGAAAGTCACTGTTGGATTCACTATTGATGATGGGTTTCTTGACTTAAGACCAAATGGAGCGGGCGGCAGACATTTAAGACGCGATTTATGGGCAAGATTTCAGGAAATTTGCGAGCATTAATGAACCAGATTTGGGGGAACTGTCGAATTCAAATTCAAAAAGCGCTATAAATTACAAGGGGCTACCCAACAAACAACACTTGGTCATTTGTGAATTGAGCTATTGAGCAGGGCCCTAATTATTGTGTGCCGAGCGTTGATTGAGCGCCTGAGTTCGCAAGTGCTAGATTTCGGGATGGACACGATGGTAACAACTAAGGACATTATGGAGATAACATAAATGACCGCCAAAGAGGCCACGCAAGCCCTGAATGTGATGGATGCCCCGGAAGGTGCCGAGATTGTGGCAGAAATCCTGAAATCACCACACACGCTAAGACCCAAGAAGGACAAACAAGCGATGGTCCCCATACGTGTGTCCCTGCGAAACCCACTGCACACCAAGCTGTCAATGGAGGAGAAGGGGAAGGTTGTCACCATAGAGACCGATGAAGAAGAAGAAGACCTGGAGGTTCTTATCATCGCAGAGGACGAGGATGAAGGCATGGAGGAGGAAAATCAACCTACGCACCCCCCAACAAAGATGCCTGCCTATGTCTCCTTGCAAAAAGGGAAGGCTAATGTGCCTAAGGACCTTGACGAGACCAAGAGCTTGCTCCAGACCTCGCTTCTCCCCGACAACATTATTTTTTAGGGCACACACCTGGGACGGGTGCCAAGCTGAAAATTCGAAGATTGGGACCTCGCTGACCATGAGAAGTTCCCTCACCTTGAGACCTCACACCACATGAAGCCCAAGAAGAACACCACGGTGGGGGTTACATAATTAGAGCCACAAAAGTGGTTGCGCGGAGTGGAAAAGGCTAGGCTACTAAACTTGCTTTGGGTGCCACATTTCCACCGTGCCCCAAAACCATTTTCATCATTAGGCAGTTGCTCTGCCTGGTGCATGATGGGTGTTTGTGGCTGGAGGAGCCCATCCCCATCATGACAGACTTGATTCACCACATTTCCCAGCTTACATGCAAAGGAGAGGACCCTACGGACATCTCGGAAGGGAAAAGCAGTGACTTGGACATCCCAGAGGCCATGAGGAAAAAGTACAAGCTGGTAAAGAAGAAAAGGGGCTACGCCATATCCAGCATCAGTGACAAGGTAGTGAAAGTGGCAATCCAAATATTGGCTATTAGGGTTATGCACAAGTTCCGCGCAGACGAGGTACCCGTGCTAGTGGTAGCGCTGGCTGAGCAGTGCACAAAGGGGGTCCAGTTTAACTGGTCCGAGTTCCTTTGCAAGTAGTTTTTGGAGAATTTTCGTGAAGCTCAGGAACAGTGAAAAATGTTCCACTATGCATGGCTTCTACTGTCCATAGTGCTAGTGGCAGGGGAATTACCGGAGGATAGTTAATTCCCCACAATTGACAGGGATCTGCTAGAGGCCGTGAGGTATGATTCACTCTAGGCCACAAAGGATGCCAAGAGGATCTGCGACAGTAAAATATTTTGGGTGTTCATGGAGATGAACCTCAGAATGGGGATCAACCGCAAGCCACATTTTTCACCCATTGTCTACAACTGCCTGCAGAGTTTTGCAGAATTCAAAGAGGACATCCATAACCTTTACATCAGAGTGCGCAAGGACCCGACAAAATAATGGAGAAAGCTACTCTTTGTAGTCATGGACGACGTCATCTTTAATGTACTGGAGGCATGGCTGCCAGAGTGGCGTGCTCCAGACATCGCAGAGATAGAGAAGTTGGTGGCACAGAGGAAGAAAGACAAGGGCAAGTTGTGCATCGCACAGTTGGCCGAAAAAAGAAGGAAGGAGGCAGTGGCAGCAGAAGTGTAGGCGGTGCGGGACACTGTATAGACAACAATTGAGTAGGAAAAGGCCGCAGCAGTGCAGGAGGCAGACGTGAAGGTGCACGAGGGCCAAACGTCACCTTCGCATGGGGAGGAAGTAAAGGAAGAAGAGGGAGGTGCAAACCCATAAACCACATCAACACAATTGAAACGCCAGCAGCCAGCTGAACGGACAGGGTTGCACAAGAAATTCAAGGCATCGAGGTTGTCTATTGACCCGATCACCCTAACCGAGGGTGATCTACACAACATCGGCAAGATAGTGCATGATGTCACCTTCGAGGCCCTCGAAAATTTCATGCAGGAGAACCAGATTGTGTTGGGGGCCCTCAAATTGCAGTTACAGGAGTTGTAGGTGTGCACCCATTAGGCTGGTACCCTTTCAAACAACCTCATAGTCGGAACAACGAAAACAGAACAAATGATGCACACTCGAGTGACAAATATCGTAGTGCTGCCCGAAGGGGCACTAGTGACAGCAATTGAGGCTGACAAGCCTACGATTAGCACGTTGAAGGGTCTTGGCATCAACCTTGCTGCACTCCCGCAGGACACCTTATACATTCTTCAGGATGGGATAACTGCAGAACTGCGGGCTAGGGAGATCCGCGCACTGCAACTCATCAACGAGCAGAAAATCAATATGGAACAGTTAAGCTTGTAGCACGGCCAAGTGGTGTCGTAGAATCGGCAACTAGTATAGATCATAGATGAAGCTTGTCAAAGCGTCGTGGAGCTGGCCATCCTGGCAGACACTCTAACATAAGCGTGCGTCCACAGGTTAGCAGCAGGGGTGCATGAGGCACGAGAGGAAATGACAAAGGTTCAGTTGGAGCGGAATCTTCAGATCACCAAGCCGCAGTTAAAGGCACAACCGTCCACCCCTCTGGAAGTCAGAGAATAGCACGTTAGCGCTATCACATCGGGACTGGATGAAATTGGGAGTGTAGTACGAGACTGCACCAGCATGATTGAAGAATCATTTGAGGTCCTCACAAATCTGCAGGAGGACGCCAACATCAAGGCAAAATTTTAAGAGCCACCCTAAATCTATATGTATAATAAATGGGCTAATCCCCATGATACATAGGAAAAATAGGAGGCGATTTTATCAATAATATAATATGTATATATAATTTTTTTGGTGAATCTCTCAC
>APFE030713067.1:23969-35816 GCA_000404065.3 Pinus taeda
TCAAATTTCTTTCTTATTCCATAGACTCCAACTGCGAGATAAAAAAAAACACATCAAGTTTGTTTACCCCAACACACCAACAAGTACCAAGCCCCAACTATATTATATAAGAAAGTATTAGGTATCCCAAAAGCTTGAAGGGGATCTAATTGAAAGAAGTGACCATTGTGAGAATCCTTCCAATCAATATATGAATATATAAATGTAGATTTATTATTATTTTAATCGGAAATCTTCAATTAAATAATAAAATTTAATTACGTCTCTCCCAATCTAAATTGGTTATTAGCATAATTCATTACCCTCATAGGTCTCGCATTTTTTAACAGGGTTGTAACATGCAAATTAATTTCCTTTTTGGTGAACAATCTCCACCTTTTAGGAAAATATGGTGCAGTGGCTCCAACCCCTACAGATCATTAGGACAAACTAAGAATAGCACAAAAGATGAAAGGTTGTACAAACCAGCTCATTTTTCAAACAACTAATTCAACATTAGTACCTAAACTTTTTCACGAAGATATCATATTGAGAATGTTTGAAAAATGGTGAGAAATCATATTGAGAATGCTTGAAAAAAGCGATGGTGAGAAAGTGTAGAGACAAGGAAGCAACTGATATTGAAACCCTCACTTGCCTCGTCAAAAACTTGACCACAGAAGTGTCTGAGCTCAAACAACGGAAATGAACACATCTGCAAGCAGCCATCCACCCAGGCAGGGGCAAGCAAGAAACTCATCAGGCATCAACTGGTTCGGTCCAAGAACTTCACAAAAACCTGTGTTCCAAGTCGAAAAGTGCACAGATCCGAAGTTCTTCTCATTCCATGAAGAGCATCACCCCGAGAACTCTTGTTCGTACTGGAAGCGAGTCGCAAACTCTGTATGCAGTCATACACTAGATGCAGAAAATGGTATGTAGGAGCAGCTGAAAGACAATGATGATGACAAAGAGTTTTCACCTAATGAACCATCATGTTCTAGGCATGTGATGAATGCGTATCAGTGCTCGCAAGTAATTCCGAAGATGAACACCGAGAAGTAGCCCCAAAAGGAAATTGATCGTTACAATCTTAGGACTAAGGGGGCTCCCCTTAAACTTGGGGAAGCACAAGAGAAAATGAGACTCCTGATGAGGAAGGCTAATCCGCCAGCCGCCCCTAAGAAAAAAACACAAAACAAGTCCGGGAAGACAACAGCGGACAAGAATATATTCATGAGCAGCAAGGTGCAGAACACTCTGTCGGATGACATGAACATTCGTTCTACCCTGGACACCTCGGTGAGTCTACCACCTTTGTACTACAACATTATTGATGACATGAATAAAAATTGGGCAAATATCAGTTTGTTTGAGTTAGCTAAGATCCAGAGTTAGCGAGACATCCTGCTACGTGCATTAAGACAAACAACAATGAACAGTGCAACCTCTACCAACAAGGGAGAAAGCACACCTCCCAGAACACTTTCTATTATGCTCAACACGGTCTGGATGGAAGAAGAAAACTCAGGGTGCCCTCCATTCCTGCTATCCTTTGAAATATTTAACTACAATGTTCCCAATTTCTTGGTTTATTCTGGCATGACCGCCAATGTCATGCCACTCTCCATTACAAAGTAGATCAATACACAATGGAGCGAAACGCTGCGAGATGCAATCATACGACTATCTAATGACAGTCGAGTCAACTAATGCATCAACATAGTTGTTGTGGACATACCGGAAGCATACGGTCTACTACTCAGCAGAGACTGGTCCAGCAAGCTAGATGAATATTTTTCTATGGACTGGTCCCACATGTAGCTTCCGCATAATGGAAAATGCAATGAAATCCAGGTATTTTCCAAGAGGTATATGAAGCATAATGTTACCCCCCTTAACGATGAGAATGAACCATTGGCCTTCGTAGAATTCATGTTTGGCAACTGCCTCCTAGAAACAACATTGGGGTGTTATCTTGTACGGCCAGCTCCAACCCCACCAAACATGTAGTTAGGACTCCTTCCTTGCCCAACTAATGGTAACGAAACATGTATAGTGCATTGTACCAATAGTAGAAGTAGCGGTAGCAACAATAGCAACAACATTACTAGCATGCCAAATGGTCTGTGTACAGACAAGTTGTGGGCCATGGATTTTGACGAATCAAAGAAATGTGACAGCTCAAGGACTAGGGTTATCTCAGTCACCCAAAATAACAGAAAATGCATGATTTCAATCTACTTGAAGTTCGAGTGCACAAACAACATTGTTGAGTATGAAGCATTCATGTTGAGCTTACAAAGGACCATCAGCCTCAATGTGGTCACACTCAAAGTGGTACTACACCCCGTGGACAGCGTTGATGATTCCAAGGACATAACAATTGATGAAGGTAAGCACGAGCAACCCTGAAAAATGCAGCTAAGGGCAGGAAAGGCAACCAAACCCCCAAGGGTGTGATTTCCCTCAACCGGCTCTATGATTTGCATAATTTCTGTTGAGGTCCAAGAAACAACAGAACCCACAGGCCCACCACTACGAACGAACAAAGAAACCTGTGAACCAATCATGATCCAAAGATAGCCAGTCTCGGTATAAACTACACACCATAGCAGCGACAAGTCTTTGACCACTTGATAAAACACTATCGGGATATGTCTACACGAGCAGATGATGACGTGAGTACACACTACACACGAGCAATCCAACATGAGATTCTAGGTTAAGGAGTAGCCAATCCATTGAAGCAAAGGCCAAGTAAGCCACATATGTTGTTTGAACTCCTTATACAGAAAACATTGACTAATATTTTGGATGATTGGATTACTTTCAACGTTCATCATCATACATGGGTTTCTAATTTAAATTCTGCATGTAAGAAATCCAGGGAAATCCTATTATGCATTGATTTCAGGAACATGAACTGCTCCTGAAATAAAAACAACTACCACATTCCCTCATCCGAGCTTATGTTGCACACAATATCTGAAGCAATGTTTTCGTCTTCACTTAAAGGTCTTTTGGAATACCACAAGGTTATGGTAGTGGAGCCCAATGGACTTATACTGGTCCATGACAAACTTGGCACACACACATGCTCTCTACAATCACTTGGCGGGAGGGTTGACAACCTTCTTGTCAATGTCCAAGATCTCCAGCATTACTTCCAGTAGGTCGGACCGTGCCCCGTGCCATGTACATAGTTTGCTTGCTACTTGTTGTTTTCATCTTGTTTGCTTTGCTTACTATATTTGTTTTTACTTTCTTTGTTACGCTTACTATTTATTTTTTTCATTTGTTTTGTTTTCTTGATATATTACTATTTTTGTTTTCGGAAATAAGTGCTGTCGACTACTACGTTTTGGCTTTTGAATAGAGTATGTGGCTAAAATATGAAGAGACTTGTGACATTGCAGCACTTGGCCAATATTGTGTCCATCTTCTCTCTGCTGGGTTACAACCTTCAGACAATGAAGTCTTGACAGAAAATATGAGTCATCTGCAAGGGAAGTTTTGGTCTAACCATGAGCCTATGCCCACATTGGGAAGTCTCATGCCTACACTCGGCCTTCTTCTCTATGTGTTCAAGCTCATCCAACTAGCAGAAATGGATAAGGAGAAAATATAAACAAGAAAACCTATGTCAGAGGTCTTACATGCTTCTCTAAAGGAACAACCTCTTTTGCTCTCAATAAGTCAAGATCCCTCTTTCACCCCAAAAAATAAATAAGTGCCTATACACAGTCCTCTTGAAAAATACAAAGGTGAAAGAAGAGAAAGACTTCTCGCGCAGAGAGGTGAAGCCTACAACTCCACCAGGGTACTGACTAGGCTTACTGGAAGTGGAGCAATGTGTGTGTTCTTGCATGACTTCATCGAGGTACTATCCAGGCCTACTGGTAGTGAAGCAACACTAGAGATGGAAAATTATACACTGAAAATCTTCAACTCGTGAGCTAAACTACCCTTCAAGGATTCAAAACACTGTGATCAAGCTGAACTTTTGAGTATGTTTCACTGAGTTGGAAAAAGGTGAACCATATATGTCAATGGGGTAAATGGGGAAGCCAAAGTAACCTACACAACGATTCAATACTCCCCAAAAGACCAAGGCCCTGTGCTGTCAATGAACCAAAAGAGAGAAGATGGAATTCTACCACTGTGTCGCCAAGTGTTGTAGCGGCTACAACCACCCTCCAAAATTTTGGTCAGCACCCAATTTCGGAGCCTCCCTTATGAGTTTCACTAGATGACTGCACAAACTCGGGTTCACTCCGAGAGCTCCTGTGAGTCATCACATTTGCCTTGCTTGTTCATTTCACCAAGTCTTTCATGTTGACGTCAAAGTCATGCTTGCGACCATGTTCTAGTTATGCTCAAAGTCTTCGCTTCATGTGTACTTGTTGTGTACGCTATGAAAACATCTATCGCACTCACACACAGAGTCACATTGACTGTCACACAAGCATTGTCATAGTCAACCAACGATCAATGACAAGTGTCGCGCTTGTCTCTTACACCATCGGTCAGTCATGTTCTACATGTGTGTCTAGATGTTTTGAGTCGTCTCATCGTTGAGTCATGCAAGTGTGTGTTTACAAGATCACATATGCATCTTTCACTCGTTCACACACTTAGTCATTTCGTTGAAGTTCTGATGAACAAACTCCCCTCTGATAGCTGGACCATCACCCCGCCATCGAATTCATCGATTTTCACCCAGAACAACGTAGAAGCACCAAGCAAGTCATTTCAAGTTGCGCTGCCCGCAAGAAAATCAATTAGTCCCCATGTTGGTCAAGCAGAGAGTTTGACCTAGCATCTACCTGGGGACTGATTCCCTTGAAAAATTGCACAGAGGTTGTGAGCATTTCGCACTCTGTTGACTGAGAAAATTGTGCAGATAGGCCAGATAGACACCCAGTGCCCATCCCTGTCTCTCTCAGGAAATTTCGCAATTTTTTTCAGCAAGCCCTCCCGACAACCGACCGACTGCTCATGCAAAACATTGTGCAGTTTTCATGAGGAGGCCCTTTGCTTCCCAACAGTCCTCTCAGCTTATAAATTGCACAGAGATGATGAACAAGCCAACCTTCTAGCATCAGTGCAATTTCATTCGCCAGTAACTCCCAGCAGCAAAATGCAAGCCAGTTCTCTCTAGGAATTACGCAATTTCTGTTGTCAAGCTCCCAGCAGCTGACTTCCAGTTCCCCTTAGGAATTGCGCAGTTTCTACTGCCAGTGACCCAACATCCAGCTGCCAGTTCCCTCCAGGAATTGCGTATTTTTGGCTACCAAGCTCCCGACGAGTTCCTCCAAAAAATTGCGCAGTTTTGCTGCCAAGCCCCACTGCCTGCTCGTTCCAGAAACTGCGCAGATTTTGCCTGCCCAGCCTACATGCAAATCGAACTGTTCTCCTAAAAAACTACACAATTTTGTCCTCTAACTGGGCCAGACCTCGCAGACATTCACTGTCGATCTCGATTGCCCATCTCCATCACTCAGTGACTCTTGCATTGTTTTCATCAGCAGTTCCCGGAGCCTCCATCCCACCTAGCAACCTTCTCACCTCTCCCAGTCACCTGCATCTGGAATGATTGTGTATCATGGTAGACTAGCAGGTTTTTGGATTTGATGTCTTCTCGTCATGAGTGACTGTAGGAACATGTACACAAAAAAACATGGCGCGATGATGAACGAGATGAACGAAGGGGAACACATGCAAAGGGACAGGTTCACCAATGGATGAATAAATGGTACATGAAAAGAGATGGGCTCGCGAATGGACAATCATGCAAAGTTGTGTCCAAAGACGGATGGATGATAAAAAATGCAAGATTTTCTCATGGGACGAATGAATGAACATGCACCTTTCTCAAGCAGACGAACATATCAAGCCTTATAACATACAAGCAAGGAGAAACATGCAAAAGAAACATCAAAGTGAACCAATGACCA
The DNA here is from genome assembly GCA_000404065.3 of Pinus taeda. NCBI lineage: Eukaryota > Viridiplantae > Streptophyta > Pinopsida > Pinales > Pinaceae > Pinus > Pinus taeda. The sequence continues at coordinate 29,909 of APFE030713067.1, forward strand.
TCGAAGACTCCATGCACTTTGCCATGCGGAGGTGAAGTTGTGACACACCATGAGGACATCCATCACCCAGCAACATTACAGCTCGACATGCAGACCAGCAACATCACGAATGTACTAGCACTGTCATGTCGACTCATGTCTTGAGTCATGTCATCCACATCTCTACTGTGGGCCATACTATCTATCAATGTAATGTAACGTGGAAGTCCAAGAGACCAACATGTTGTACAAAGATTCATGTAAAGTCGAAAATTCATGGAAGTCAAACAATCATGAGGGTAGTCAAACAGCCACAAGGGTTAGTGTCACCCTTGGCTATAAATACCCCCTCATTTATACATGCAAAGGAATTTTTCACCTCAGCTCCTCCCACATAACCAAGAGAGTCTGTAATCTATTCTTTGAGGAGTAAGTAATGGCTCCAACACCCCTCACATAGGGTTAGTGATGTATGGTGTAACGAGGTGTCTTGGAACTTTCCTTCATTCAGAATCCTACTAACGAGCTAGCACATTTTCACACATGTATTGTAATTGTTGTAAGACTAATCTTTAACACTTGTGATGCAATTTTCTTTAACTTGTGTTTCACATTTGAACTATTTCACTTGTTGTAATACATAATCTATTAATGAAAATGTGTTGTATATGATATTAACGGTATCTCGCTCATGTAGACTACTCTCCCGAACATTGAACAGACCTTTCACATAAAACTTGTTGTAAGAAACTGTTGCACTCGTGTCGACTAATCCACTGAGTGTTATATTTGTCATCTTCCGTTGTGTGTTGTCACTACCGCATCTGTGTGGAATACTCCACCGGAAGCTGTGCACATCCTGTTGTGTTGTTTTTTCCTATCAGAGTTGGGACTTCTCCCAACTAACTTGGGACTCACTCTCACCCTCTTCCTCTACAGTGAAAGAACCATTGACAAAAGTGACACTTACACTCACCAGGCCCACAAACCTCAGTTCCTGAAGAAAAAGCATACCACTCTCTCATGCTGACAAGAAAGAGTTGAGGCAAATCCTTAAGATAATGGCAACCGAGCCATCATACCGAATGGGACTTCCACACCAAACAGTGTGAGGTCTAGTTGGGACCTCATACCGGGGTGACCCCCTGAATGTTGGCAGGTCAAGCATTGTCAACAGAAGAGAAATGAAGAGAAGAGTGAAGTATTTTCTATTTTTTGTCCTAAGTGTAAAAATAAGCATCCACTAAGAGAACGTACATAAGATAGTATTCAAGTTTGTTTCATTTGTTCAAAAATGCACGCAACTAAAAATTATCTATTATTATCGAAATTGAAAGTACTGTACAGAGGATATTAATTGACCTTTATATGGATGAAATTGGTGGAAATAATAGTCAATGATTGTATAATCTGGGCCTTGTGATTCATGACCATAATTTTACGTTTTCTCGAAACTTGGGAGTGATCAAATGCCTACTCGATAGCTAGTTGATTTCCAATGTGTCCTTCTTTTGGATTATATACAAACATATGGGAAAATACAATTATTCATGAATTTATCAAGTGGTAGCATTGGACCTTTGACTTCACCTATAAGCCACACAATTTATTAGCAAGTATGTTAGGAAAGAATAAGTTCACTTAAACAATATTTAGTTTGATTATATTTTATTTAAATTTTCTTTCATTACATTGGAATAATTATCTTTCCATGTATTTTCTTTTCTTTAACTAGAATAACTTCATCTTTTTGTACATACTTGATTCTTAATCATTAAAAAAAAATATTTCTCTAAAGTTTTTAGTAGTTTAACAAAGATGGCAAAATCACCTTGTTGGTCACAATTACCCTAGTTTATATTTGTGCAGGCTACATTTCTAGTGTGAGGTTCTTGAGTTCCCATAAAATCTTTATTTTAGAGTGCATCCCTAAAGTAGCAGCTATATTTTTTCCTCTCAAGGGAAACCACCTTTCGACCATACTCTTAGGGCTACATTGATGCTATTTGGATTATATCTTCTACTTAAATCTAATGATTCATGTTTGCTCTTATATTTCTCCCATTAGTCATATGACCATCTATTCTGATATCGTCCACGATTTCTATCATATAGCTTTACCATGGTATATCAACTCCCACGCATTACATATCGAACAAACTTTGAACTTGCAAATGGTACATCATTCATAATCCTTTTAGTTGATCTACTACAATTTTATGTGTGGATTCCTTGCTTAGATATGTTGTGTTGGTTTCTAAACTTGTCATGTAATGTAATAAAGGTTTGGTTTGATATAATGACTCTTCCGCAATGTAATAATATTACTATCATGTCTCATACAACATCGGGGGTATACTTGTTTTTATATAAATTTTGTCATTACTAATATCAAATCATACAATCTATTATAGATTTGGTTATGTATTGTACCACATATCATAATCATATAGAAAATTTTCCCATTTTTCCCTTTCGTTATCATGCCATTCATTAAAAATGTTGTCCTCACTTATGTTTGGATTTTGAATTGGCATACAACAAGGTTTAATAAATAAATATCAAGAAAGAAGGTAAAAGCCAAAATTAGACAAAAAAAAATTATATATATTTGTGAGAAATATGTAATTTTACAAATGAAAAAATAATGAAGTTGCCTCATTAAAAATGCCCAACACCAAGTTACTATGCTAATAATGAATATCTAAATAAAAGGACAAAAAAAATCATACAAGAAATGAAAAATGTGTAATAGAATGGTATTGAGATGGTAAACTTACATTAAATCTCCCTGTCAAATACTTATAACTACAAAAAATGAGGGTTCTTGCGTCAAAAAGGCTAGATGAACTAGTATAAGGCCTTATATAATTAATACTAACTTTGAGGATCAAAATAAAAGGTTTACTTTACGTTTTTCCTTTAATTAATCACCACCTTTACCTATTACTAACTAATGTACATACCAAGTATTTCATGTCCTAGGAATTGACACATCTAATAAGAGTGAGGTTGTCCCTCTAAGGTAAAGTTATGTAATTTACATAATTAAACTATGTTATGATATTGTTAAAATATAATTACTTGATGACTCATTTTGATCTATAATTAGGATCCATCCTATTAGAACCTGTGCACTAGGCCTTGGGATCTAAGTATCTACATGGGGATTTATGTACCTTGAAATGATTATATTAACAAACATTGCAATATTATTCATCGGATTGACGTATGAAAGCACAATGAATGATGATGCCACATCATCATAAATGTGTTCACATTAAGAATATTATACATACCATTATACATAGTAGGTATGAGCCACCTGGAGGAATATTTTCATGTAGGGTGGCTGGAGGTTATTATTAGATAATTTTGCCACATTTTGAGTGAGATGGACTCCAAGGGAATTTATATTTTAACAAAGTTCCTTGAATTGCTTGAGATTAACACCATAGATGTACAATTGACACATGATTACCAAATTTATAATAGAAAATTGAGAAAAAGTTAACAAGATTATGATGTTATTGAAATTGTTGTACAAAAATTATCATGTGGTTGACCACACATGTGGAATTAGTTAATAGGTTTCTCCTTATGAGAGGAGTGCCTTATTTTTTATATTTTTTTGTAATAATCTGAGGATTTTTCCATGGTTTTGATTTGGAAACATGGTTTTACACTCATGTTTTAATCCTTGCACACGGTGTGAGCTCATGGTTCCATAGTGGCTCACACGCTTCGATATATGGTGTTGATGAGGAATCCATCGATACAAGGAGGGCATCTCCCTCATATATTTAATGGTTTGAGTGGAATGGGAGACTCTCTTTCTCTTTCTGTGGTCTATTTTATTATTTATTCTCTTGATTATAATGTTATATACTAGTACTAGTAGAGTAGTATGTATGAAATAGGCACTGAAGAAAGCACTATTGTAAGGCCAATAATGAAAAGAGAGTATGATCAATATCTATTTTGTTTCTTTGTGATTTTATGAAGCTAGGTATTCATATTCAATTTTAATTCCTTAGGGTTTTCAATTCCTACCTTATATCTATATTATAATTAATCAAGTTTGCAATAATTATGATATATCTACAATTACTTTACCCTCTCTATGAATTTTGTATAGTCTAGGTTTCTTTAGGTTATGCTTCCCAATTATTCTCAACGAAAATTTGTGGGGACTTACACATTAAATTAGACGACACCTTTTGTAGGAAATAAATAAGAATCTATATCCAATGGTGACACTTAACTTATCTCTATTCTTTTCTTTCCATCTCAATTTTATTGTCCTCTCGACCCTTTTTTTATGTAACGGTTGCATGACCAATATTTAGATTTAGATTGTTGTATTCAATTCTTGGAGCTCACCTTAATTAGATAATACGTATTTGAATTATTTTATGTTAGTTTTTTCTTAAGGGTAATATTCATTGATGATTATCATGAAGCTACAAAATATGTACATAAGGTTCTAACTAGCTAATGAATTCTTATATCTTGATTTATTTTCATCATCTTATGAAAAAGTCTAACACATTTCTCTATTGTTGATGTAATTTTCATGTTTCATAGAGTTTATTTCATCTCAATTAATCTTATAAAAAAATCAAAATAATTCCATGAAATTAAACTTTATTTTCATCAATAAGTTTTGTTAACCGCCTATTGACATAACATTATATAATAATAATTTTGAATTGATTTTGATTAAAAAATTGTACTTAAAATATATACTTAGATATGAACCTTCATGGAATTTTTGAAATACTAAATTAAAATAGAAAAACAACTTCACCACTGATGCACCGCATGAAACACTTCACATGCATAAGGAAACGACCTAATCACTTCAACACTTTCTTATCCTACCAATGTTGGATTATTAATCATTCTTATTTTTTGGTACAATTATAATTTAATGCTAAAATGATGATTTTGGTTCACCCTAACATTGGCCTGGTAATGTCTTAATTATTAGTGGTAAAATGAACACCTTGACTTACTTGTTTACTCTCATAATTCTGATGTACACCTTGTCGTCATAAGAATAATTTCTAATAGCACGGAGTTAAAAAAGATCAGAATTAATAACTATCACTTAAAACTACATTTAAGTAAGCACTCAAGTTCACCCCATGGCATGATGATGGACATTCCTAAGGCAATGGTTTTATTATAATGCACTCATGAATTTCAACTTATATCTTGCTACCCTAAATGTACGAGCTTCCTAAAACTAAGATAAATATGTTGAAATTTTATCTTGAAAATACTTGCTTCACTTAACACTAAACAGTGTGGAATGGGATTGCATGTCGGTAAGTTTCGTGTCATGATCTATAACTCGTAATTAAATCTTGCGGATGACATTTTGGATTTCATTTCATATGGATAAATGATATATGGAGACATATTTTTTTAAAAAGAGAACCATTATTATATTATTGATTTTATTATATACCATGGTCTTCGATTATCTTTTCAAGCCTAATATATATCATACAAGCACACTAATCTCAATTTCAGATAGTCAAAAGCGGGTCTATTTTAACAATACCTTACATATTTTAATTTGTTTTGAACTTTGAAATCAGAAGTTAAATAGATATTTGGATTATAGAATATATGGATTTTCCAGATAGTCTCTCTCGTTAGTTTGTAGTGTAGGATAAGACTACACATAGATATTTGGATTATAGAATATATGGATTTTCCAGTTAGTCTCTCTCGTTAGTTTGTAGTGTAGGATAAAGCTACACGGGTAATAACCAATGATTTGTAACTTATTTTTAAGTTTAAATATTTGGATTATAGAATATATGGATTGTCGAGGTAGTCTCTCTCGTTAGTTTGTAGTGTAGGATAAAACTACACAATTAATAACCAATAATTTGTAACTTATTTTTAAGTTTAT